>CAJNOJ010000018.1:33800-57107 GCA_905250025.1 Adineta ricciae | reverse complement strand
TACCTTTTCACCATCTTTCATGATGCTGTATGAATAGTTGCCGAAATCACCTTCGATTTTGTAGGTACCGAATGAACCAGTGGCTTGCATTAATGATCCAACAAATTTAAGTTTGTTTTCAATGGTACCGACTTCTTTGCCACTGTGTGAATCAGTGATGATCCATGTTGACATAATGTTGGTAAGATCATGACGAACCTAGACAATGGATGATCTTCTATCACATAAACGAAGAATAAAGTTCACGTACTGAATAACGTTCTTTGCCATCTTCTAATAAGTAGAGTTTCTTTCCAACACTTAAGAGTTCATCACGAACGGTGTATTTGATTGGAGCATTGGTTTTGCTTTCAACATCGTATGTACGAGCAGCACTGATGAAGCCTAGAATTGAAACTATATGATCAAGTCTTTTAGAAATAGACGGATTACATACTTTGTTTGATGCGATATTCAGAAACGTTCTTGTTGTCTGTACATTGCACGAAAGCCAAAAGCATACCAAAAGCGACCAAGGCGATGATTGTTGATTGCATGTTTGCAGTTTAAATTGTAAGTAAAGGAAGAATAATGTGCGTATGATAAAGTCAACACGAATTTCCATCTGTTTATATACTACCGATGAACAAAGCATCTGAAATCTAGACTGAAGAGAGATGTTATATTACATAACTTAACGACATCATCGTATTAGGAGATCATGTAAAACAAAGACAATTTGTATCTGAATGTCCTGTAGTCGGCGTTGAAATCACATGTGTATAGTCAGAAAGAAACAAGTTAGGGAGGGGCGGACGGACGGGAGTATAGAGTGAAACGTATCATTGCTTGTCACATGAAGAAGTAAACAAGAAATATTTGACCAAATTATAGATATTTTTTCTTAAACCTTGATTCACATGACAAATTAACAGTAAAACGAATGCAAAAATATCATGCCGATATCAAATCGCCGAATCAACTAAATTTTTTGAATAAAATCATGGCAACATATATCTATCATTGATCTCTGTTAATGAAAAACAAGCAGTAAACGTCCTCAGGCAAGTCATTATCATCTCCGCTTAATGTACATCATAGTCATAGTTTTAATAGCGAAACCTTGATACAATCACCCTTTGACAAGTTGAGAGGAAAAATATGATGAAGTGAAGGGAGTGTTGTCGATAGGCATGTATATCATCGTCGTTTATGAATAACTGATCGATGATAAATACTCATGTTAAAGTTAAATGAGAAAATCGTGAAGAATCTTTCAGTTGAATTTCAATTAAAAGCTATGCGTTGTGGGCGATAAATATCAAATATTCCTTGTAATCTGATCTGCAATTGCAGTTTCAATTAAGTTTGTATCTTTTTCTTCTTTCTAATTTGATTCGGATGAATATTTATATGTGTCAGACGAGAAAAAAAAATAAGACAACAATTAATGAAATTTGCGTGTATGCAAGCGAGAGGAACGAGAAAAGTTAAGTACAAACAACCGTAAAGATATAACGACTACAGAGTGTTCGCGAATTGAACATAATATAAGAGAAGAAGGAAGACTAGCCGTCCTCAGTGGATTGTTGTTCATTGACTATTTACGAGCTTTTTTGTGGTATGTATTGCCAGTCGTAGTTGGCATCGAGGAGAAATGTTCAGTCGAAGAACGTTGCCGACTAGGAACTGTTTGAAAGGTTGTTGCCGTTGGTGTGATGTATTGAATAGCAGAGACTGATGAATCACTCAATGTTTTGCCTCGTTGGGATGTTGGTTCTTGCAAATGTGTAACATAATCTGAGTTTAACATCGAAAGACTATTTAATTGTTCGAAATCAGTCGTTTTCTTTCCATTGGATTTCATACGAATAGTTCTAGGTACACCATCATCAATTTCAGTGTCTCTTAACTTCAATTCATCAGATGTCTATTAGAAAGAGAAATCTTCGATATATTTAATAAACATAAGTCAAAGAATTTACATCAAATAGTTGTGCTTCAGTCGATCGATTTGATTCATTGATTCTTTCTTGTAAAGCTTGTTGCTGTGTAATATAGTCTTTCATCGCTAGGTAAGCGAATAAATATTGATCTTCTGTTTGAACACTTCCAGCTCGTTCTGTTCGCATTTTCAATACTGTTGTGGGAATGTCGATAACTTTCTTTTCCAAATATCTTTTTATTCCAATATCAATTGCACAAAATGTACCCGTACGTCCGATTCCAGCTGAACAATGAAGAAGAATCGGAGCCTTTGTTGTGGTCAATTGTCGATAGTATTCAACTTTCTCCAAAAATAACAGCGCGTCTTTCGTATTTGACGGAATACCATGATCGGGCCATTTCAAATAATGCGCATGATATACAGTTCGACTTTCCGCTTGATTCTTTTTTCTTATCGATAATGTTGTAATGAGAAAACTATCGAATTTTTCCGATTTTTCATTTTGAATTTGATATAAACCAGCATTGAGAACTTCTTTGGTTTCCATGGGCCAATAGGGAAAACATTTCATCATTCCTGTCTCACGAATATTTGTTGTCATAACAATAATAGCAATGTTTTCTTGCCAAATCATCCGCCAAAAGTCTTTTACTGTTGTCTGAAGTGGTCCTAAACGGTCAAAAACAATTGTGTTAGAAGATTGTATCGATTCGATTTGAGTTATTTTTACCTTGAGTGAAAATATACGCTTTTTCCTGATTATTATGTCCACTGACATAATTAGCATTGATAAAATCGTGTTTTTCTTCGCCATCAGGTTGAAGTTTAACCCGAGTTGCTTCACCTGGTAGTACATCTCGATAACGAGATTTGTCAACATTTCGTTCATCTCTACAAAAGACAAAAGTGCCTTGGAGTCTGTCAAGAATCAGTTTCATTGAATTCTACTTTGCAGCATGTGTATCTTTTGCTGGTGGATTTGGTAATTTTCGATACTCATGTCGAATTTCTAGTGGTGTTTTAGCAAGAAATTCCGCTGCTGTCAACGGTCTGTTTAAGTTATTGATCGGACGTTTATGGTCACGTTTTGCAACAGTATGATCATGTGGTTCATTGCCATTCATTCTATTCTTTGCTTCATATTCACTTCGTTCTTGATGGGCAGTTGTTGAACGAAACGAAGTTTCATTTAATAATGATGTCGTTTGCGATTGACTAGAACGAAAAGAAGTAAACTTAGAAATGTAAACAAACGATTATATGTGTCTGTATATGAAATTTAAATACGAAAACTTCAGGGTTCTTTTTTTACCTTGAATTTAAACGCGCTCGATTCAATTTTGAATCAAGAGGATATTGTCCATAATGAGAATGATTATTACTATGATGTTGATGGTGATGATGGTAATATTCCGATACGTAAGGATCTTTATCATCATAGTATTGAACCGATGATGAATATCGATCATGAGGTAGAGAGGTATACGACACTGGCGATAGCAAGAGCGATGACGGATATTCATTATAGGAATAATAGTAGGGTTGAGGAGGATATTGATGAATAACTGAGTAAGGATATATAGGTGAAAGTGTTTGAGAAGGGTAATTGTTCATTGCTAAGAGAAAAAGAGTAAGTTAATCGATGATGAGTGAAAGAGAAAGGAAATAATAGTTGCTAACCGAGGAAAACGACGAGCAAAATGAGAGTAGATGTAAGCGTGAGGTAGTGGAGCATGGACAGAAACGAAAGAAAGAAAGGGAGAAGACGCCTCTCACTTTCTCTCTCGTCTACCTATTCACTAATATATGTATAGATGCGATTGTATACATGTTGATGACGCTCATCAGGGATGGATAAATAATGGAGATAGACTTGTCGGCTCAATGATATGAAAACAAAGCGTCAAACATAAATATAACTCTATACGTACAAAAATCGTTCACTCGAACTTATCTGCGTGATTTATTGACTGTATCTAACCTCGAAGTCAACACTTTCTATCAAGATATGTCGTTATTCATACCAGATCATTTGTCAGTGAGTTTCGCTATGCGATTGCCAAGTGAATAACAGAATGTGCTAGTTGACGATCGACAGCGAAAATAAGTTATATTTGTGTTTCTATTACTCAATGTTGTGTCATTATTAATATTTTTTTTGTCATTTCTTTCGATTTTCTTTCTACATATATTTACACATGATTCAGACATGTAGGTAGAAAAAGTGATTATTATTTTTTGATTGACGAAATGAAAAACAAGACAGAAGAAACTTTCATATTTACTCGAGAGAAATATCTTGAGGAATTGGTAATTGCGAAGCGATGACTGGGGGTTCTTCTTCCAAGAGACTTTCATTGGATCCTCGTTTACGCTTTTCACCATCACTTGATGATGACGATTCACGTTTTCGTGTGCGAACATGGGAAGTTGAGTCACGATGTCGTCTCAAAGCAACAATAGCAACTAATGATGCTTGTGGTGACGTTGTTTTTGTTGTCGATGACGATGGTGTTGTATTTGTAGTGTCTTGATTTTTATGCGCATGGTGATGATCAGGATTGAAGAATAAAATGTTACTTGTCGATTTAGTTTGACTGTCAAGAGAATAATATGGGAAACATATCGACTGAGAGTTTGTGACTGTGGATAAACATATTTGGTAACGATTATCACCGTGATGTGCAGGATCGTATAGACCACCCAGAGCTATCGGAATGTTTTCTAGTGAATAATTTGAGTGGTTTTGGAGAAATTCACGCATTTGTTCGGGTGTACACATTGATACCTAAGTAGAAAATGAATGTTTAGAAAGATAGACAAGGAAAGTATAACGAAATGGTCGGTGTGTATGAATGGTGAAAGACAGTACGAATGAACATGCACGTGGTGATAGTGTGAAATGAACGAATACTACATATGCGGTTTTTTTTTCGATCCATCCAATCAACACTCGTTATTTTCTCACCCTATCACGCAGTTTTCGACTTAGAAAAATTGAGAGTACCTTATAGGCTATTTTGAACCATTTGGGTGCTGAAACGATAAAAATATTTTTTACCATAGCTGGATATCCATGCTAAACGAGACAAACTATCGATTGAGTTTCGCATGAAGTGGAAAGAATAAATTACTTGTAAAAGTTTGAGAATTTTTTTACTGAGATTCATGTCGAATTGTGCTGCTGAACAGTTTTGCATATCGTAAATAAAATTCAAACCAGTTTGCTGAACATCCATACTAAAGAATTACGAGAATGAAATCATTTACTGTCGCACTCATTTCAAACAAACCTTTCAGTAGCTACATCCAATTGACAAACCAATGCTTGTAACGCTACTAATTCTCGATCATGTGGTGAGAGTGTATTTGCTGACGCAGTTGTAGCAAGTTGTGATGCATTGAAATAGACTGTTAATGGTTGATTTGGTAATTGTGGCTAAACGAAAGATGAAATGAACTTGACCGGTGAAACGTAAACGAATTATACCAGTGAAAAGAATTTATTTGATTGTATTTCTCGTATCAGATTTGGATTGCTCATCCAAATACGATCCAGGTTTTCTATTCGACGTGTATTCTAAAAGAAATTTGAATGAAAATGTCAACGATACGACTAAAGAGATTTCTCGACGAACTTCATGAGTTTTATACAGTTCAATAGCTCGATTGACATCAAATTTAACTGGAATTAAAAATTTCATTGCTATCTTCCATTTAGCACGCGCTTCATCGGTTGTCGAAGAGATAGGCCATCCCATACGCTTGAGAAACTCTTCAATTTGCTAGAACAAAAAACGAGTTCGATTTTACAAAGAGAAATTTATCTATTTTTACTAATTTGATAAGATCATAAACATCATATTTGAGGATCACGCATGGGCTACACGGCATTTTACTCTAGTACGAATTTATCTGCTTCTTTTTTCCTGTATTTATAGGCAAAACAAGGTCAGACTCTTTGAAAATAAAAGATATGTATTCATAATCAAACACCACAAGCGTCTGCCGTTTTTCGCGGAAAGACAGACTTTTTCTTTTCTGTTATTATTGTTGCGGTCTTCGATTCTTTGACGCAAAAAAATAAAAGAACACATCATTCTTTATCTCAGAAATATACTCCAAACACACGCAAGGCTTGTTTTTTCTCTCAAACAGAAATAAAAAGATATTCATTCACATTGTACTCCATATCATAGAGATCACAATGACCGTTTCTAAAAAAAACAGAGTAGTGACAAGATTCTCCGTTATTTTTCGAAAAAGTCCTTAGAATAGTACTCTTATGAAAATTCTGTATTGTTATTGTCTGCGAATGCATGAGTAAAAAAAATCGCTCGCAGATAGGTGTGTGCGAGCGTATCGCGTATGTCATTCAATTAGATTACTATGAATAATTTCTCACGGCTAGTTTTTCTGTAATGATTCAAATCGAAAAGTCTTCCTGATGAAGTGTTTCGTCTCTGTACCTGTTCAAAAACGTCTCATATATAAGAAGAGAGAAAAAGAGGCGAGACGGTTGTTATTTCTTCTTAGTTTGACTTCAAGATGTATTTCTTTTGTCGTATACATACGTGAGTTGATTGCGTGAATGACGTCTGATCGGTTATACTGTCGCTCAACGGTCGAACTTTGAGAAGACTGACTGGTGGTTTACTATGTATTTGATTACCACCTGCAGCATGACTTGTTTGGCCTTCGGCTGTGCCACTCGTCATTGATGACGTCTTAAAAGGTTTCATTGCCAACGATCGAAATAAAGATAGAAAATCGTTCGAAACTGAGTGTCGATTGGCAATCGATTGATGATGTGTTGAAGTGTTCGGTACACTTGTTTGTGGCTGGGCGGAATATCTTAAACGGCGAATACGAGCAGCTGAAGTTGATGAATGTGTTTCGAATAGGGTTGCTGTTGAACCTGCAGTTGGCCGACGTTTGACTTCTTTTGATAGCCGAGTTCGTGTTGGTTCATACAGTGAACATTGACTGGTAAAACGATGCTCGTCCAATACATCAGTCGCCATAATAGTTTTTACGCTTCACTATACTTGTCGGTAGTTGTGATTTGCACCTTCTCTTTGCTTTTTTTCAGTCGCTTTCAATATTAGACAATTAGAGAAAAACGATAGAGACAAGGTAGGAAAAGGCAAAGCAAGCGTAGCGTAATAAAAAAAAAAGAACGGTTGTGTAGGAAGACGCACGTTTTTGTACGACGTTTCGTGCTTTCGTTTATAGAAAAACGAAGTTCAAGTATAGGAAATAGACCGATTCGTAATAAGACGACGAAAAACAACGTCGTTTATTTAGACTTCGACTCTCGTTCTCCTATCTTTTCTTCTCTCTTGTCATACAGGTAAAACGGAGAAAAAAAATCTGAATCAATACATGTTCTCTTCATCTTCATTCTTCTCTATTGTATATCACGGAGGTTTCTCTTGTCCCAGCGTCCTTTTTTTTCTTCGACTGTACTGTGTCCGATTGCATGCTTGCGTGCATGCATACACACACACGCGATGAGATGTCTAACTGATCGAGTATTTTTTTTCTTATGTTATTCTAGATTGTCGTCAAAAAAAACACGAGAAATAAAAGTTATTCTTTCGTACTCGATTGAATATTGATCAAATGAAATGAATTTCACTCAATAATCAAAACGAAACAAATTCAATTTAATAACAGTACGCGATGAATAGCTATGACTTTCATTTGCTTTCTCTTCTCGACATTCATGATATATTATTATGATCAAAAACAATAGGCAAATAACTAACATATTTCTCGATTCAGTTCACCCAACTTTCGAGTTTGGTATTAACTCAATATATAAATATACGCTTCGTCAATAACATTCCGAGCATACTTGCTTTTTGTTTCTTACTGCTTCTGCGTACTAAATACGCAAGTAATCAAACTACGGTTTTACTAACCTCGTTGAAATAGTATAGATCGGATGAGATTAGCATCGAGAAATGATGACGATGATGATTGAGGTGTGTGCTTGGAATATTCCGACAATGTAATGAAGGTGTACGTGCCGATGTGTACACTTCCGAGCGAGCGAGAGAGAGAGAGTTAGAAGAAAATGAACGTTTTGTTAATCTGACCGAATAAATAACGACAAGAACGGAAGAAAGAAAAAGAGAAAAAGCGGAAGATTTCTTTAAGTAAAAATGTTCTACGAAGACGTCCATCGACAATCATCTCTACTCAATCTACTTACATCTGTTTGTCCCACTGGGGTGTCCATTATAGTTGAAGTATGTCAATCTACAATAAATGTAAAAAAGAAATTGAAAATTCTACCCGCCATCGAAGATTTTATTTTTCTCCTCATAAAACATTTCTTTTTTTATTTAATAAGAACACGTCGCGTCTATTTATCATTTTACATATTTATGGCGCGTAATAACGATGAGAGCCATCAACGAGTCTATGAGAGATCGATTGTAGATACTGACCTACAACAACAACATGGATCATTGAAAATTTTGAAAAATGAATTCGATGATTTGATGCGAAATCCTCCCGAAGGATTTCTTGTCCAACCAGATCAAAGTGATTTTTTCACATGGAATGTTGGCATTTTCGGAGCGCCAAACACTCTCTTTGCCGGTGGTTATTACAAAGGTACTCTGAAATTTCCTCTCGACTATCCCTATCGACCACCGAAATTCAAATTTCTCTCGAATATATGGCATCCGAATGTTTATCTCGATGGACAAATCTGCATCTCGATTCTTCACGAGCCAGGTGACGATGAACGGAGTGGAGAAAAAGCTTGTGAACGATGGAGTGCAGTGCAGAATGTTCGATCTATCCTATTAAGCATTATATCAATGTTGAACGAACCAAATATCTCGTCACCAGCCAACGTAGATGCCAGTATTGACTATCGAAAGTATCAGGAGGATCCAACAAATTCTTCTACGTATAAAGACAAACTCGAGTAAAGGATGAAAATAGAAGTGGATCTCATCGAATGTTCGAACGAATCGTTTTAGTCGTTTGATTGAAACGAGTCGTGCTATGGCGAACGCTGAAGGAATCGAAATTCCTCAGACAATAGAAGAATATACAAAACGATTTAGTAGAAGATTACCATTAACTACAAATGATTGTATAGAAGATAATGATTTAAATGAAGATGATGACGAACAATCCGAAGTCTCTTCATGTAAGTCACAGATAAAACAGGATAATAACACTAATAATAATAATATTACTGATCGAAAGAGGATTTTGACATGAAAATGTATTTTTATATTAGCACAAAACAAAAACACAGTTATTTTGATTTGAAACAACTCTATTTTATGCATTGACATAAAATAAAATAGAACAAGATAGATTGATTAGTCGGGAACGATAAGTGAAGCAAGAGAACAAGGAAATGAATAAGTAAAGGATTTCTATTGAATTGATTTCGTCAAATAGGAGAAAATGATGGAGCGGTCATATGGAAAATCTACTCAAGAAAAAAAAAAGACTGTTCTGAAAAATTAAAATGGCTCATCTAGAAAATAATGTTGCTCGATTTCACAACAATTTACATGTAAATCTCGACGAGATAGACACACTGAAAAGTTTTTTTTTTGTACGATATAGCTTATCTACAAACAGGTCAACAAGACTTCAAGGTCATGTAGCACGTCGGATAGGTGTTTGTAAGAGAAGTTCACTATCAGCAGAGACAATTGGAATATTGCCCGCTTTATGATATGTAATCAAATGTTGAATCGAATCGAATTCATAATCTTTGGTTCGAATCTAAATCGAAACATAGTTGATTTCAATGTTTTCAAGGTTTTCAAACTTACGACTCCTTCGGGATCGACAAGAAGGAGATGTTTGAATTGATCGCGATAACGGCCTGATAAAATAAACTGGCCAGATGATTTTGCACTTTCACGTACAAGAAAGTCTCCACTACGGATTAATAAACGTTCCGCCTAAATCAAATACATGATTCGAGATGTCATCATCGGAATATCCTTACTTCTTCGCGACTAATCTTCCCATGAAACCAACTTTCTTTGTGAACATCAGAACTATTCATCGTGTTCCATTTATCTAAAATAGACAAGCCATAGAAAAAAAATAACTATCATTATTTGCCTTTTCAAACGAAGCCCTTGAAATTGTTAATCGTCTGCTTATATAATATTAAAAAACATAACAGATATTTATTCAATGCTAGCTCTTTCATCTATACGACATCATCTGTCTGCCGACATAGAAATGCACATGTGTCACTGAAACATATAAATGCGAAGCCATACTAACGTATGAAGAAGAAAATAATATATGATATATTCATTTCCTTCTTTCTTCTCGATATGTCATTGTTAAAAATTCAATCTCGACTGGCAAAATACTTATCTAGTGATGAGCATGAACTATTAGAGTCAACATAAGGAAAAACCAATAACTGCACAAGTATTTATCGGTGTTGGTTAACATCTCTGTAAAAAACTCGAACATACTTTTTAGTGGTGGTGGTGGTGATGCTGCTGCTGCTGCTGCTTGATTGTTGGTAATAGCTGACATCGATTGCGCTGGATTACTGTCTGATTTCTTTAACAGATAAGACATGATAATGTTATATTTAACGTCACGAAAGGAGAATTCACCTGTTGGAATTGTTGATCACGCTCGGATGATTTCAATGAACTAAATACAGAGAAAAACTAAGACGAAATTCAATGAAAAAGCAATGTTTTACTCTTGTCGTTCGTTCACTTGTTGTTGTTGCTGTTGTGACTGGATATATTCATTGTATCGCAATTCGAAAGCTTGTCCAATTGTTGTAATAACATCTAATGATTCGTTTTCTTTGCATAAAAGTACGTGACATGCGCGTTTGTTCATATTGTCTTTTGCAACATAAGCTATATAATCTTTTGTATCCTTCAAAATCAATTACATTCAATTAAACAATAGAGCAAAACAAGTTGTTCTTCTTACATGTTCACCTGCACTTGCGAACGAAATACCTTCCATCCGATGTGAATAGAGAACTTGAGAATCATTTGTTCGTTTGAGAACAAGTGCTTCAGTGCTAATGGTTAATTGAATAGGTATGTGACTATATGTCAAATTAGCTTGGGCAGCAATCATTGCTTGGCTCGCTGACGATGCTTCGGGCTAAAAGTGAACAATAGTCGAAAATTCAAAAGTTAATCACTCAGAAAATATTATTATTTACTTTGTGCCGTTCACGTAGATGTACGCCGACAGCTGAGCATACTAGGCGAATCGAATCTCGAGCAACTCGTGTTCGATTATCGAAATCAAGTGTTTTCATTGAACAAAGTACTTCAACCGAGCCTAGGTACTTCAAAAAGGCAAAATGACAGTTTAATTAGCAGTAAACGATAAGAAATCTGATTACATTAACATTATAAACAACGCCAAGACCAGAGATAAGGTCAGTATCTGAATGTAACCAGCGTGGATCTTCGTCAGGATTTGTCATTTCGAATGAATTTAAAACCATGAACAATCGTCGAATCAAATAAACAACAATCTATGAAGTCAACAAGTGAAGTTAATCTGTAGAGCGAGAGTGATTGACAGTGTAATCTACATCGCGTCTTTTTTTCTTCGTTCGTTCGTTTATTAAAGAGAAACAGAAAGGATGGATGGCTAATGTAATTTCGAGTCATAAAAATCATTCAATAGATGTCAGACAATGATAGATATTCTTCAACCTCGAATGGCTCGTTTTTAACCCTATGAAAAAGCAATTGAAGAAAAACAAAGAAAGATTTCATGAATATTTGGCATACATCTGATCGGAAACATGGCAACTGAGCGTCTTAGTTATGTACCAGACGGTAGAGGAGGGTAAGATTTGCTTTTTACGTATTCAGAGAGTATGAAAAGGAGCTACGCCTGGTCCATCTTTAATGAAGCCTAGAGGGAGTAAAAATAGAACTATGTCTGTGAAAGAATTCTCTTTTACTAATGAATATTCATATCAATTAGGTTCGTTCGATATTCATATGCACGACGAGCACCATCATCCAATCGATTGGTTGAGCTCGGAAGATTACTCTACAACTTAATTCGAGGAATTCTACAATTCTTCAATCTTTTACATTATTCTCTAACAACATTTAACAATATGGTGCAATCATTACCTTTTTGTATACGATATTTTGTTCAAATTGTGTTAGCATTCTGTTTTCCATTTTATGCGGCTTATCAAGCTTTTGTATTAATGATTAATCGAATTTATCGCGTCACGTATTCAGTTTCTCGCATTTTCACATGGATTACACGTTTATTTACATTTGTTATTACATTACCGCTACGTATTTTTACATTTCTACGTATTCTGGCAGATGATCTCTTAAAGAATTTACTGAAACTAGCTATTGTGATTGCTTTCATTGTTGGAATTTTGGCAGTTGTCTTAGATGAGCGGCAATTAAATCTGATCAAAGCCTACGCTCGCAATGCAACAAACATGTTATTGAAATCAAGTTCAACAGTTTAATGTATTGAAGCTCATTCCTTTTTCTCGGTTTGTTTACACGAAATAAAGCTAATATATATGTATATAGATGAGCAGATACTCAAAAAAACGAACAGATAAATAAATAAATAAATAAATGTGTATGTATAAATGCCAATGAGATCCGCTTTCTTTTCAATCGTATCAGAAATGAAAGGTTTCAGTCAATGAAAAATCATTTCCAAGGCAGTTTAAAAGGTAATTTTTCGGTGATATTATTGAATGCATCTGTTGCCATTTTAATTGGGTCGAAACCTAAAAAACAATGAGGAAATGTTTGAATACCTGATTGAAAGATTAACAATGACTTACTATCATCATCATCTGGTAATGGTATCGGTCCCTTCTTATCAGCTGTTAAACGTCCTTCGCATGGTGCAGGAACTGGTGGAAGTGGTTCTTCCTTCTTCTTGATGTTATACTAAACAAGTGACCAGATGAGATTTTCGATAGCATTTCGTATATGAAAAACAACCGATGATATGAGGAAACATGCAAACAAACTCGATCGTACTATCAATTGTCAGATATTCCTTACCAATCTACAAGAAACTTAGGGTCAAGCTAGCGTGTATGTTGCATTGTTTCGTGATGAATTTAGATAATGAGTTAATTATTTCTAATGTACAATCATATCATACTGATCTATTGGGAATGATAGATGTAAACAATGGGAGAGGGAATATAATTTACTTTTTCTCGGATGTTTTGTCGAACTTCTTCACGTTGTCGTTCCATTTTTGCATACTTTGCATTGCGTTTTTCATCTGCTTCCCGTCGAGCTTCAGCCACCTAAATCAATCAATCAAACGATCATTTCAATTCATTTTTCATACAAAAGTTCTCTCCTCTAGACTCGATAAAATAACTTGATCATACTCGACTTACCGTCGAAGTATCGAACATACTCTTCCGACGAACATTCGTCGGTGTTGACGGTGGCGATGATACTATCGATTTATGAAACGGGGGCGCGAGCGAAAAACGTCGAGTTGGAGATGGCGATGTTGCTGAGAGGAATAACGAACTAATATTGAATTTATCCATGAAATTGCTTTGTTATCGAGAAAGATGAAATCTCTTCAACACGTGAACGAACGTAATCGAAGAGTAGTGATAAAATAATATGAGAAATGATGTGAAATATTCATTAGATTTTCAAGAAGAGAAAGAAAAAGGATCTACGGAAAACACTACTCGTTTTCAATATTCACTTGAAAAGATCGAGAGAGAGTGAAAGAGGAATGAGTAGAATATAGAAAAGAATTGAGGAGGCGGACGAACCTATCGAGTCAAAATAGACAAATATCATGCCAACGAGAAAGTTAAAATCTTCCATCTGGTAATGAAATCAAAAGAAATCTGTTGATAAAATATGTGCTCAGTAGATATGAACAAACGGTAGCACGAGCTGATAAGAACTACACGAGCATTCAAATAAGCAAAGCAGGAGTTCGAATCGCATGCTTCGATGCGAAAAACAATGAACTCAAAATAGAAATTCTTAATTGATCTTCTCTATCTAAAAGTATTTCCTAAACGCAATAAAAGAAGAAATGTTAATTATAAAAGCGAGTCGTTGACAATAAAAAGAAAAGGCAAAAGATAGCAGAGCAGTTCGTTGATATTAATTTACCTCTGGATCTTCTTCATCGTCAGCACCACCGCCACCACCCTCTTTCTTGTCCCCATCACTGCCGGCCAATTCTATTATAAGAAGAAAAAAAAACAAGAGCAAGATATGAGTGAAGAATGCAAATCAAACATTCATCTAATTTTCAACTTACTTTTATCAGCGATCCTACTGCTCATCTTCAATCCTGCCAAGTGGATAATAAACTCGTGAACGTTTTTCTTCTCTCTTTTCTCATAACATTCCCTATGTTTTTCCTCCGTTTTCTCTCTCTCTCTCGCTCTCTCTCTATTCTCTTATCTCGATTTGTTTTAAAGTCTCAATGAACTAACTGATTCATTCAGATCTGAACATCATCAAATCAGCTCACTCTTCGCTTGCACACACAAACATCTTATCTTCAATCGAATATGATGGTAACGATTCGAATAAATCCTATTGATGGATTACAACTATCACGCATACGCAAACAGTTAGAAAAACAAAATATATGCTCGAGATCGTTTGTCGCCTTGTTTATTTCCTGTCTTGCAGTTCTCCTCTTGATGCTGAGTATGTTTCAAAGGCAAATAGAGGCAGAAGAAGGCTATGTGTTGGGAAAGCGAAAGAGAAAACATAATAAAAAACAGATTTATTTTATTCAAGCAGTAAATCAATCTCAGATTTTTCTCTCTTTTTTTCTCCGAATAGGACACGTTGTCAACAATAACCATCAACATGGGATAACAAAGGAAAACAACATACCTTTGACTTTATCTAGCTGAGAGCCCATCATTTGTTTCATAATGAATGACGCCATGTTTATTTATTTATTCAATTCAGTAAATGTAACAAAACACCAATTGATATCTGAAATTGACACCATATAAACGTTCGAATAATACAAAAACATAAATGATGTGATAATTTAAAAGAGTACTCATATATATGTATGCTCATTCTCAGCGTCAATCTCGTCTTTTTTCCCCATTACTATTCTTTTCTTTTCTTAGTCTGAATTTCTCGCTATTCACACTTCTATTTCATCAATATATTTCGAAAAGAGAGATCTTATCCTTATTCATGTCAGCACATTCTCCGAACTGGAACATCAGTTTAACTCTAGTTCTTCTTTTTGATGATCAGAATGAGAAAAGGAAGCAACCATAGGAAAAACAGAAGGCAGAGCAACATACATGAATGCGATCATTATTTGTATGTTAGCAAGAAGAAAACATTTCTCTCTTCGTCGCATTCTAAGTGTTAGTGGCAGGAGATCAATCAAAATTAGGCATGAATTGGAAACTGTTAGTCGACTTGATAGAAGAATTCTTGTAGGAGAAAACAAGAAATAGTTGTTTAGAATCCTTTTCTTGGATTCAAACGGTTGTGAGACAAGGAGAAAAAAAAAACAACTCACAATTTTCTGACATATAAATATTAAAATCTAAGAAAACAAATTAACACGTTTTTCAGCAAAAACAGAAAAGGTAATCAAAACAAGAACGTACACAGTGTGTTAACAAAACTGAAACAGCCATCGTAGCTAGATCTGTTTGCAGATATTTATTAAGGTTGTCATAATTCATGTAAGAGTATCGTTTAATATTTCACGAAGATGTATTTCGTTGATGAAATACCATTGTTGCTTTATGAAAACAATCTATTGTTGCACTCACGAAACATTCTTGTGAAAAGAAAGACACTCATCAGAATACCGGCGAGGTCCCGATCGATGCGCTCGGAAAAGAGAAAAAAAACGTAGTGTGAAAGATATTTGATAGTGAGCGATTTGCTTTGCTGCGCCTCGATTCTCTTCCTACTTCTTTTTTCCTGCCTGACACAAACATACTTCTGCAACCTACATTGTCGAGCATGATGTTACGACTATTTGATTCTCATAGACTTTTTTCTCGCTGCTTTTTTGCTCTTGTGCTCATATCTATCTGTCATGTTGGGTGACATGACCATCGAATCTACTTCTACACATCGAAAAGGAAAGAAATAGTGAAAAGCAACATCACACTAAGAACAAGTGATGACGTTGCATGCGAAGAGAAAATATTGTTGATGTATTCACAATAACTGTTCGATGGATTGGAAAAGGAGAAGAAAAGGGAAGAGAGAAAAAAAAGCTTGATTGCTTTCGATATTATTCTTGTGTAGTTTGGTGTTTTAGATTCATAGGTCGGATCAATAAATAATAAGGTTACGTTTCATAGGAAAGAAATATTCTTCTTATTTACTATTGCCAGCGTTGACTGACGCACTTTCGAGAGAAACATGGATGCAGAAGTTTATAAAAACATGCTTAAATGAACATGTCGATCTCAATTTTACAATCATCAGTAATAAAATTTCGGGAACTTGTTGTCCTATCGTTGACATATGATCTTTTTTTCCATAGGAAAGTCATTGATGAATATGATTCAATCAAATAATTCGATAGGAAGAGATTGATCAGTTCGTAATGCCTTTGATGGTCGAGATAGGAATTGAATTGACGTGGAAGTAATCTTTAGCAGAAGAAAAAATTCAACGAGAATTAATAAAATAGAAAACTGCCGCATGTCACTGATGCCTAGCATACAGCCATAAATAGCATTATAGGAAGTAAAAGAAAAACATAATTTAATAATAACAAGAAATCGAATAAATTAGGTTCTTCTATCTTTTTTTATAAACCAATCATTTTTTCGAAAAGAAGTAGGTGGTTAACACAATCACGTGAGTGCAGAGTTAAATGGGTAACAGATGGTTCTATATGTTGCCTCATGATCGTTTTTCGATGTGTTCGTATGGGAAGAAGAAGAATCATTCACGAGTCAACATTGTAGAGCAATGCAGTCAGCAGATGGTTTCGGGTCGGGTATGTGAAATTTCCTTCGAATTGTCAATCAGTTTTATCTACTTGTCAAAAGATAAGAAAAACGTTTTGATCTTCTAAAAAGCCGTGTTGTAAGTGTATTTCGTCCGTTACGGTTCTCACAAAAGAGAGGAGAGGAGAGGAGAGCAGAGCAGAACAAACAGCTAAAGAATCCAAATCACTGTGATAAATCATTCTGTTAGAAATATGATAATCAGCTATTAGTTCAGCTCCATTCGATAACATGATCATCTCTGATTGGTATATAATAAGTAAACATAGTTAGTTGCTCGTCAGTCATTTCTTTTCGGAACTGCAAACACTAACGCAGCGCAATTCAGTAATGTCATGTAAATACTTGATTGTCTCTTTTCTAAATGATAATTGTGTCGAATTATTCTCAATTCTCTAGATGATCCAAGTCGTTCAACGAAATCATTGACATTTTCGCCACAGGATAATAATGGCGATACTGATCAAAATACGAACGAGAATCGAAAACATAGTGTATTGGACGAAAAAGCATTACGAGTAGATGATACACTGTTCATACGCGATCAACGTGTGTTGAAAATCAGTCAAAGTTATCAAAGTATACTGGATAGTATTGGTGAAGATCCATTAAGACAAGGTAAAGCTTTTTTTTTGTTCACAATTTCCTTGAATAAATCTGACTTTGTCTTCGATAGGACTGCTCAAAACGCCAAATCGTGCTGCAGAAGTGTGTTCATCATATTCAAAAAAAGAGACCATTAACTTCTTTTATTTTGTGTTAGGCATTGGTGTTTTTTACCAAAGGTTATGAACAATCCATCCGCGATGTGGTTAGTGATGCTATCTTTGATGAAGATTGCGAAAATATGGTTGTGGTCAAAGAAATCGATATGTATTCACTATGTGAACATCATATGTACGAACGGTTGCCTTTGCTGAAAGATAACTGTTGATATTTTGGATTATTTAGGGTGCCATTCTTCGGAAAAGTATCTGTCGGGTATTTACCTAATAAACGAGTATTAGGTTTAAGTAAAATAGCAAGGTATTTATTTATTGATATGTTCGGTTGTATGATTTAAACATTGGGATCCTTTGTTCGGTTTTAGAATCGTCGAAGTCTTCAGTCGCCGTTTACAAGGTTTGTCATACAAAAGTACAGGTTTAGTCTTTGATTAAATCATATTTGCTTTCCAGTGCAAGAACGTTTAACGCGACAAATTGCGGAAGCGATTGCCGAAGCTATTAAACCTAGAGGTGTAGCTGTTATTGTCGAATGTCTGTAAGTATTTACACGGAACTGAAATAATCAATCTTCTGTTGTTTGTTTAGTCATATGTGTATGATAATGCGTGGTGCTCAAAAGGTCAACTCTCGCACGACGACATCGTCGATGCTCGGTGTATTTCGTGAAGATCCGAAGTCGCGTGAAGAATTCTTGGCTCTTGCCCGAATCACTCCATTCTAATAACGATCGAATAAACGTCGTGGCTTTTTTTTCTTTTTTTTTATGTTGACAATACTACCTATAAACAAATAAATCAATATCACCGACATAGACTTTATTTTCGAAGGAGAAAAGAAATCGAATTCTACAAGTTGTCCGTCTCTTTTCAAGGAGTGTCCGGTAACGAAGAAGATCGATAATCTAATGAGGTGACGGACATCAAACGCAATGGATGATAACCGCGATTGAACACAACCGATTTCGATCGAAATTGCGAGAAGCTGTGTGATTTTCGCACTGGCTTTGGCCTTCCGAGTTCGATGGTTGTCGTTCGTGTTGGACTCGTCCATTGAAATGTTGATAACGATGAGTACATGAATGGATTAAAACAAGAATTAAATGGCTGCAGAAACAGAACTGTCAATTTTATGTCATTTAAACGAAGACCCGAGACATTCGAAACTTTTGAGTAGGTAAATAATGCGAACAGGGTATAGATAATCAAAGGCATATGGCTAATACAAACAGCAAAAACCAAGGAAAGAATTTTGACTGTTGCACGTGCATCATTCAATGTTCGAACGTGAGATTTACTAAAATTGAAGCAAATCAGACCATTACATATGATGATAATGCCGAGAAGAACCAGATTGACGAAAATAATTACAGACAAGTATAATCGATCGGAAAGATATTCCATGCGAAATGGTATACATAATGAATTCGCATGGAAATTATTAACATTCAACAATGGTAACGATGCCGTAATGAAACTGACAAACCAGCCAATGGAAATGACAGTCAAGGTAAACTTTAATCGCCAAGGTGTTTGCCGTGTGAATGAAAATAAAATTGTATGGAACCGTTCGAAAGTCAAAAGTGTCAGTGCGTAAATTGATGATTGAATTCCGAATGTATAAGTAAATCCTGCGAATACACAGACGTATGATTTAGTCCATATTTGTGTGTATAAATAGAAGTCTTCTTTGAAATGGATATCCACGATAGCAATTATAATAAGATAAATCGAAAAAATGAAGTCAGCAAGAACTAGATTTGAACTGAAGAGAGTCGAAATTGACCAACGGTTGCAAGATGATGCGAGAAATGGAAATATTCGAATGATTAATGCAATCAGATTTGAACTGAATGAAACACAAACGATGATAAGAAAGATAAAACGAGTGAACTTTGAGGAGAAGAACGATTCACAAGGTGTCATGGGATCAGGTAGAGGTGAACAAACTGAACTCGATGGGGATAGAATTGGTAAATAATTCTTATTGTCACGAATGCGTTTGTCGTTCGATGATCTCGGTACGTTTTTAAATGCACAGCAGAAATGTGCGTAGGGAAAGCGAATTCTGGTTAAATGTGGCAGATAGTTGTACCATTGTTTATCCATTTGTAAGAAACGATTCCCTTCGAAATCTAGAATTTCTAAAGATATTAATGACTGATTCAATTGAACGAAATGCAATGCATTGTTCGATAAGTAAAGCTTGGTTAAATGCGGAGTTTGATTGAAATTTCTGGAGGAAATCTGTTCGATTTGATTGAAAGATAAGTCCAGGACAACTAACGATGGAAATTGATTTAAATTCAATCCATTTTCATTGGATATTTCCGTAAAATTATTATTATTCAAATATAAATACTGTAAAAATACAGAGCTAAGAACATGGTTCGTGAACCGTTGTAAATTCGAATTTATTATCCGTAAGATTTTCAGGTGAAAGCAAAGGTTCAGATCATGTTCGAGAATTCGTTCAATATTAGAATTATCGATTTCGATAAACGATAAATTTTTATTCAATGTGCACAGCCACGGTGGAAATACTGATAATCTTGTATGTTCAATCAGTAAACTCGACAATGTGAACGTGGAATTAAATGTTGCGTCGAATGCTTCATACGGATACCCATCGATAATCAATTTATTGATGGTCTCAGCGAGAGAACCCGAATAATAGCTATTAGTCAAGTGAATTGTTTGAATCGATGATGATGTATTGAAATTAAGCAATGAAATGTTATATACAGAGAAATCCAATGGTGTGCAAAGAAGTTCCGTATCATGATTGATACAGGATGATTCGACTTGTAAGTGTAGAAGTGATGATAGAAGACAAAAAAGGTTAAATAGTAGTTTTGTCGAGGACATTTTGTGAAAAAAATCGATGCGTGTGTTTGTCGTTTGAATGTCTTGTCAATAAATGTGACATGAGGAAAAACCCGTACGCGACCCGCTCCGAGTCGATCTGTTTTCAATCATCTCGTTGATCAAGAACAGACGTCAAGGTGATGGTGATTAAAAAGCGTTTTCGAATGCGTAATAAGAACTTTTTTTGTTGTTGTTGTATTTCACATATTTTCACTACAGGTACAAGATTATGAAAAAAAGCAAAATGCGCAGAAAAACGAGAGGAAAAATAATCGAAAGAGAAAAAGAGAAATGTTGCCGAGAATCTTTAGTTATATTTAATTGCTCATTCTCGGTTCAGCTTTAATATCGGCAACCATGAATCGCTGATGATGCATTTGCAATAAAGCTTGGTGCGGAAGATGTGAATGTTGTTGGAGATGTTGATGCTCACGATTCGTTTCATCTGGATCAGAGTCGACTATTCTCATGCGATGTTCGTCATTTAGATTACCATTGATACCAATCGAGTGTGTTTTCACCTATGAAGATAGAAAGATCAGACAATGGTTTATCATATCGATTGATTTGTACATACATGTTTATTCAGATGATCACTACGCATAAAACGTTTTCCACAAACTTGACATGCAAATCGTTTTTCACCTAGAACGAATCGAATCAATTATTCATATCGTAGTCACAGAGGGCGTGTGCTAAGATTATCTACTAGATTATATAAAAACAAAAGGAAAAACTAATCTTGTTTTCATCTGAATTGATTGATTGATGTTTCTTGTTTAGAATATTCAACCCTATGATCATCTTTCTCTCTTTCTTCTCTTTGTATCCATGGATCACGCATGAGTGATTCATTCCATATAAATAATAGACTTGGCCGAGAGGTATTCGTTCGGAGTTAATTATCGCGTCGATGTGTTCTATTTCTCTCACGATTAGCCTTGGCAATAGTGGTCATTTCAAGGTGGGCGGACAAGATAAATCGAGTGGTAGTTTAGTTTTTTTAATGGACTGAAGATGAGCAAATGATCGGGTGTCAGAGCTAATGAATCAACATTTCATACCTGTATGAGTTCGTAAATGTCGTTGAAGTTCATCACTACGAGTGAATCGTTTGCCACAAAATAGCCAATTACAAACAAATGGCCGCTCTCCTTAATTAAGAAGGAAATACAACAAATTTAGAGATATTCACAAGTTATTCTCTTATCGAAATGCGTGCTAGAAGTCAATTGACATTTTTTCCTTCGGCTTTCTCTCTCTCTCTCTTTCGAGGATGATGAAATTTGATTCACGAATACACGCAACAAGAGCAAGTCGATAACAACTCTTATAATTACAGTTTGAGTGTGAAAACGGAAACATTGCTTCTTATTTACCTGTGTGCCAACGCAGATGAGCTTTGAGATGTGACGTTTTGTTGTATTCTTTGCCACAACCAGGTATATGACAACTGTGAATGTTTCGTTTTCTTATATTAGCTCCAGCGACAAAACCTAGGCGATCAGCTTCGCGACAGTTAGGACAATCACATTGAGCGCGACTGGCTTTGGGCTGTTTACCATTTCTTGTTAGGTTATTGGAAATGGTATTTTTGGGTGAACTGTTCGGATGATTTGTTGTCGTCGGTGACGAAGTAGTGGCTTGTGCAGAAGGTGGTGATGGAGTATGCGAAGGAAACGATGAGTTTGATTGAGGTGCTTGTGAGGAGAGAACTGGTGGTGGCAATGTTGGCGGAACTACTGGCGGATAAAGTAAACGAAATTCATGACGATAAGAATCTGCGTAATGATGACCAACAGAAAGGAAGTCATTGTAGTGTGCTGGTTGAATATGATGATGTCCATGAGGTGCATATTGAACATTGGATGTTGTGGGAAATAGTGGCGGTGGAGGTGTTACTTGTTGTTCATTGTGAAGAATGGGCGGTGTTGGTGTTGTTGAAAACCATGAATGATGATGATGATGAATATCGAGCCAAGTTGCTTGAGACGACGGTGGACCTGGTGGCGATGGTATTGTTGTATTCTCTTTTAAATGACCATTATGATTCAATAATGAATGCTCATAATGACCAATACGTGCTAACGATGAAGCGATTTCAGAATTAGGATGAGAATGATGATTGATATTATTCATTGGATTCGTCTGATAAATTGGTGGACTAGTTGTCATGGGCTTCTTCCAAGCATAGAAACTTGTTTTTGGCGGTGAAGATGGGGGACTATCCGGTCGACTGGATGTTGTTGACGATAGAGGTGGCGAATGATTATTACTCGTTGTATTGGACGATGGAATTTTATTACATTGTGCCGCTAACATAGCCAATGGGTTGACAGCAGTCATGTTCATGTCCTGTACGGTACAAGAGAAAAAAAAAGAAATCCATATTGAGTGTTACATGATCTTTCATACATTCATTCATCTTCTTTTGTTCAAAAACAAAGCATAAGCAATAGTAATTGAGTAGTGCGCGCTTGATTGAGACTATAGAATTCAGCTCAACGGGGTGTCTACGTTTTAGTTATATTCAGACTCGTTTTTTCTTCTATTCAAGCAGAATAAAAACGAAATTGGCGAAAATGTTCGTGTCTTTTTCCCTCCATATCGCTCTCTCTCTCCCTCATCTACGTACCGAAGTATTATTACTTGTTGTCATCAATGTTGCCATGAAATAAGATCTGCGAAGTTTATCATAGACAAGTAAACGAGAAGAAGAAGTTAATTACAGAATTGTCTCTAGAAAAAAAAAGAAATGAAAGAAATTACACGTTTTTT
>CAJNOJ010000018.1:0-33759 GCA_905250025.1 Adineta ricciae | reverse complement strand
TTTTTTTCGTTGTTGTTGTTGATGATGACGATTCAATGTCGTCGTTACTTGTCATTAAAGCAACATTCATCATACGGTGTGTCATGTGCATGATGCGCTGGTCGATTCATTCACCATCCATGTCTACATATGCATATTCAAGCTGATATTGTTGCTAATCGATCCATGTCCTCATATAGCTCATTGAGGACATTGACAAATCTATCATCATTGCTGTTAATGAATCGAGAAATCGAGGTAGCTATGTTTTTCGTTTTACCTGGCATAATCCATGTTTTCGTTCTCTCTCTCTCTCGTTCGTTTTTTCGATCAAAGGAACAAATCTTATCGATCTCTTTTTCGTGAGATTAAAATATGCATACACATTGAACTCCCCACCCAGGGTGAAGTGTGAAAGAAGCTTAGTCTCCAACGATGCTTATCAATCGGTAGGCAGCAGCCGTTCGAGCTTGTTTTAATTTACAATAGATGTAAACGCGCATAGACTTATTTTCTCCTTTTGAAGATATTTGACGTATGTCGCGATATCAAACTCATCTTCAAGCCTTCTGGCAAAATCATTTCGACTTTGCTCGTCGAACCAACCGATAGATCAATCATTATTATGTCGCGATATCTTCACATTGCCGACAACGCCGCAACTGACATCATCATTGATGTAATTTTCTATTTTGTTTTTTTTTTCGTACAGAAAACTGACTTTCTCAATAAAGAAGAAAACCAGAACTAAAACATGAGCTAATATTTGTTTGATAATGGACGTTTGTCACGCGTTGTCTCTAATGGATGCATAAAGGTGTGCGTGTTCTTTTCTTTTGATTGAATGCTATTGATGAAGAATGTCGAGATTAGTCGTCAAGTGGGAGTACCTTCCACCATACTTCACTCATCATCACAGACTTCTTCTGTATTACATGCCGATAGAAAGAAGAGAAAAAAAGGTAGATTAATTCGATTAATAGGAGTGACATGGTGCGCATATGTACATACGAGAGATTGTTCACGTAACACACAAATGACTTGTAAGAGCGAGCGGACTAGCTAATTACAGGCATGATGAAGAGGGAATTATCGATGTTGGAATCCTATGTTGTTGTTGTCATCATCGTCTTTTTTCAACCGGATATTTGACTATCGTGGCTTTTTCGACGTCATCTGTGAATGTTTTGATTGATCTCGTTTTAGTTCATTTTTGTAGATCAAGATCAACACGACGTTGCAATCTTTTGACACTCTTTCCTTTCTTGTTTCAATTTGAAAAAGAGCTACCTCGAGATGTTGTTCATTCACACTTGATTAGGAAAAATTATTCGAAGAACACAAACTCAACATGAACCTTTCTGCTGTTTCTCTTATCCTTGTGTGAAAAGGTGATAATGAATCGGTACATGTAAAAAAAAATCATTTTCACGCCTATGCATTAGATCGAGTTAATCAGTCGATATTCTATTTTTGTGCTTCTTCTTTCGAATTGATTACTAGAGTCTGCCATCGAGATGATGATCGTTGTCTTCCGGCATTCATTTGTCAAGGCAGCTGACATGATGAGCTTCCTTTCGCGTTCATCTCATACAATCATCGATCGACATTCGAGTGGAAATGAGAGCGAAAGAAAATTGTTCTGATTGCTGTAATGGATGGAAAGATACCGGGATGTGAGTAAAATTGAGAAGAAAAGTTAATGACAGTCGGCACGCGCGCGCGCGACAACTTTCGGGCAATTAGGTTTTTCTATACATGTGCATTTTAGAAATTACTCCCGGTTTTTTCACTCGACGATGGAAGTTTGACTGATTCGTTTTCTTTCTCTCTTTTTTTCCACACGCATGCGGAACTCGATGGACAATTGTAACCGTCGCTCGTCATCGAGCAATCTAAAAAAACGGCAACTTCCGTTTTCAACTGCCGATCATCACTATTACTATTAATCACACGTATAGATAGTTAATTAACTGTATGAGTTCAATCCTGTCGACTACAGCTAAGATGAAATGATTATGTCATTGTATATAACATGAACTACCTTGTAATTTTGATACCACCATGATTAGATTCTTATCGATTTGAATGATCGTTTCGTCGTAGTGATTATTGTCATGTTGGAAACGATTGCTTCAAGGCAGAATGGGAGTTTTGTTTATTCTGTTATATAAGCCAGCAGATAGAGATATTTCATAATGATTGATTTTTGATTGCTTCATTTGAATTTCATCGTTTTTCTTATCGATAAAAGTACATGTCATGGAGACATAGTGACAGTACTGGATTAAATGTGGATTTGTTTTATTAATAACGAAGATCGACATTTCTTGCCTTTGAAAATCTATTTTGAAATATATTATCAACTCCTACATGTCGGAAAGTATTCTCATCGGGCACCTTTCATTGATAATTAGTAGGACGAATTATAATTACACACTATCGCTTGCAACTTTGTCTTGTGTCGAAATTTTACAATAGAAATTTAAAATTATCTCGAACTACTGTCTATCGATATATGCATTAAGACTGATCCATCTGAACGAAAACATTCGTTATTCATAGGAGACATATTCGTCCTATGAATGTGGAACAGTATTGTAAGTTTGTTTTTGATTCTATTGTTTCTTTAACAAAATGGCCCGGTAGATTTCTCTATTAACTTATCCTCTATAATTGAGAACTTTTCCATAAATTTACATGTCTATTTTAACATATTATACCATAGTTTTAAGTAGCAAAGATTCGAGAAATTCTCCAACTGCGTAATAATATTCTACCATAATACAAAGATCGATCTTATCAATATTCGAATAAGCATTGTTGATTTGTACAAATACGAAATATCAAACTGTATAACACTACGTAGTCAGCAGAAAAAAAAGGAGCCAAAGCGAAAAGAAAATGGATAAACAAAAACATCTTTTTAGTTAACAACTCGTGTTTTCGACACCATCTGACATATTATATCTACTATGTAATTCCATAGAATTAACACTGTCAATGTAAGCGGATTTGATAAACTTGGTGGTTGAGACTGTTGGTTCTCCTTTGGTTCACATTTCTCAATTCGTTGAACAAACTATTTCTGTCCAGAAACATTCACTAACTGCTGTAGACTTTCTTAATTGATCATTCTATTAACTGAACTCTTCAAAACATCGATTTCTATATCACTGAGCGAAAACTGTTGTTTAATTATATAGTCCATTAAAAACATCCATTTATAACTAATAAAGAAATCAGTGTCCTGGAAGTAGAACAGTCGTTTCAATCACAAGCGATTGAAGTTTTTCTTTTCTATTTGATTTATTTTGGCTGAAATTCAATTTTGTGCTTACTAGTGAAACGTTTTACTATAGCATAAATTTACAATGAATAAACTGAAAGAAAAAATATTCGAGAGTAACATATAACAACAGAGATAGAGAGAGAAATGTTTAACATTCAGTGTATATAAGATACTATTTGAAATAACACACACACACACGTACACAACATGATGATATCTAGTCGAATAAGACATATTCTTTATATCGAAGTTGAGTAATATTTTGAATTGACAAGATTTGCCGAGATAATACTATTGATTCGATGAATAAATGGAATTTGAACTGTTAAAATAAAGTAATCATTACTATTAACACCACGTTTAGCTAGAATGAAGTCAATCTTCATGAGTGGAATGGTCTACAGAAGAAATCTTACCAGACATGTAATCATATAAGGTACAAAAGATATTCTCTTGAATTTTTTCGAGTTTATCAATCTCGATGAATTTACTATTTGCTAAAGAAATCGAAAAGAATAAGTTTTGCTGATAAATCCTTGTACTTACCAACTGAAACAAGAAGTAGAGCAAGGAATAATGCGTTTTCTCTATCGTCGAGCTCTAATAATTGAAGTTCTTTCTCAAATGAATATGTGAATTGCTCTAAATCGAAGAGAAACGGGAACATTTGTTGAAGATATTGACCACATGGAGAATTGACGGAAATATTCAAGTAATTCCAGTTCAGATCATTCGTTAATGTACGAAATCGTGGTGATTGTAAGCAAAGACATAGAATGATGACTGAATGTGTCGATGAATGGATCAATAAAGTTCGATCATCCGAATTCAAACTCGAAAACTCAGGAATAGTCAATGCAAAATCTCCAACTCGTTTTGTATATTCATTTATTTGTGATAAGCATGTATGCCAAAGATCAATGGTATCATTCGAACAGAATGGTAACTCCTAAAGGCAAATTCAGTTTAAATGACACTGAACAGAATCTTATTTACTTTGAGATAAGTTGTATAAGCATTTTCAAGATTTGATATTTGCTGAAGCAGATGAGTTTCCAATTTATCTTCGAAATGTAACACCATTGCTGATTCGACATATGATGAAAGATCTAGGTGAGAACATAGGTTTGATAAATGTAAATTAGAAAAGCGTGAATGATTACCTTCATTGTCATTTCCAGAATTAATCGTCGGTTTTCGTTTAGAATTACCCGGTTGAGTACGATTCGATGAACTCAATTGACAATTAACAGAATTCAGTGCAATCACTTGTTGTAATTGTGAACGAATTAACCCTTGCCGTTGTAATTCAACCATCTTATGTTTAAATAAATTCGATTGCCGTCCAATGCGTGATCCTTCCATAGACATTCCAGCTCGAAGACATTTTTCAAAACGACACGCTCGACAAGAATTTCGTGTCAAATAACCAATAACACACGTATTATTTTCTGCACATTTGTAACGTGGTGGAATACGTTCTCTCATCGTCCGACGAAAAAAACCTTTACACCCCTGAAAGCAGTTCAGTAGAGAAATTTTATTGAAAAAAAGACTCAACGAATCTTTACTTCGCATGTTGTAGCACCAAAATGAATACCAGACGAAGCGTGATGACACACAGCACATGGGATTTGTTTGAAAATATCTTCGATCTTTAGATTTGGACTTCCTTCTACAACTACTATGTGATCGGTTGTTTGATGAATGCAAAATTCTTTACCTGAGAGTTTCATTCCCACTTGAATGCATTTGGCATACCGACAATACTGACATTGCGTTCGCGTAGTTCGCGTAATCAGACAATTTTTATCTTTCATACATTTGTATTTACGATATTCATCGTTAACTGATCGAAGGAAAAATTTTTTGCAAGCTTCACTAAAAAATGCAGATTGAATTCATAATTCAACAAAGGAAAAGTTCCCACTGACCAAGTAATCGACCCACAATGCCAACCACTAGCATTCTCCCCACATACTTGACAAGGCTCGGAACGAAAATCTTGAAGATAGACAGACGAGCTTTGAGAATGATTCGCATGTGTTTGGTCAATAATAAGCATATCCATATTGAGCAGAATAAATCAATGAGTTAGAAGATCAGATGTTTCATCAAATCATAGATGCACATAAATGCACAACGTCTCAACGAAGTATAGAGTGGCCTTATTCTTTACTTGACTCCCTCACTCTCTTTTTTTCTTTCTCTCATTTTTCTTCTCCCATTGTTCGTATCAGTATGAAACATCGCATGAGTAATGCGTTTGCGTTCACACAGACACATACATATACATACTCGTTTTGTATATACATAGATGAGAGAGCGAGAGAGGAAAAGCGATCATAAACAGCACAGACCAGTCGTACGACCTAGACCATGAACGAAAGTGTCCATTTCAAAGGAGAATGAGCAAGAGAGGAAATTGAAAATTTGCATATGTGTATACAAAACGTCTCATTTGCTTGACTCGATCATTTCTATCTATCACAGTCATTTAGCAAAAGGAAAAGCAATAGCTTTGAGCTAAATAATAAATCTATCATTTTTATATATCGAATAAAACCAAAACATATACAACACAAAGAGGAAAAAAGCAGACCTAGAGTCAGACTATCAACATGCGATTCTCTCATGAGACTCATTGACCGATTGTCCGACTTGATTATGTATTCCTTTTGTTCTTCTGATTAAATCAAATAAAACACGTTTTCATATGTACATCTGATATGTATAAATTCTATTCATTCGCTGGAATATCGTTGGAAACTAAACTTCGCAAATGTTCTTTCAATTGGTTGATAACTTCGAACAGAATGCCCTCTTGTCGGATTAATTTTGTATTCAAATCTTCGTATTCAGCACATTTCTTGTATATCAAATCCAGTTTCGTTCGACGGTGAATACGCGAGATTCGACAAGAAGCATTGTTGAGTGTCCGTCGTCGAAAATACATTTGCCGATCTTCTTCGGTTTGAATATCACATTTCTTTCGAATGGCGCGTCGACGAGTATCGGAAGAATTTCGTGCTTGATGGCAATCTTTTTCTACTGAAATATTGGATAAATAGATATGATCATGACTAATATCCTTTTCAACAGAACCCATCTAGAACGAAATCTGTCATTCATTGATAACAAGTCACTTTATAAATCGCTTTGCACACTTCAATTCTGTTTTTATTTATTCCATCACATTATAGAAAAAAAAAAGAAACGCGAATGCGAATCTTCGTTTTGATATATTTTCCACCGTTAATGATATTGTATCGTGTTTATCATTATAGTTACTTTTTGATCACATTGAAATAATAATAATGATTAAAATAAAACTACGACAGTCAATGACAATAGCAAACGAGCGAAGAAACAATATCACAAATGCAGAGACACAAAAATAATTATCATTTTTTTTTGTCTCGGTAGAACGAGTTTCGAAAAGAAGAACTTCAAGCAAGAAAAACAGAAATGAAACAAAAAAAAACTCTTTTTTTGTCTACTTTTCTACTTTTTTGAGTTTTTTTTGTCTTTTGTTCTAATTTTTTCATTAGTAGATCAAATAGAACATCAACGCACGGCTTCGAACGAACTGATAGCATGATAGAGAAGAATTTAATACATATATTGCCTACTATCAGAATGAAACTTTTGCCTCTCGACTAAACACATAAATGTAGAAAAGCAATCACTCGGAAAGAAAGTGAAAGGATGCTCACTGAACTGTAGAGAAATATAGTGAAATATTTGACAGATACAAATGAAAAGTCGATAGAGGAAAAGAGAAGAATACAGACGCATTCATACACAGAATGATTACAATTTTGCATCAACACCCCGTTTACGTTGAAACGTATGAATCAGGCCATCTTTCAAATTAGCTGTCACAACTTCAAGTGTAGATATTTTCAAACGAAGTTCAGCATTGACACGTTCGTAATCGGCGCTACAAATAGACAAGAAAAACAAAACTTTGTATAGAATATCGCATTCTTTCTCAGGTATTTACCATTGAGTGTCCATATTACCGAACTTTTGCTTACGTGCTGCACGTGACATCTTCGATGCTTCATTATTTTTTCGACGTCTTTCCAAATAATAGGATAAATCATCTTCGGTTTTGATATCTGTTGCACGATTGATATGTCGTGACCGTTTTGTACGTTTTATTGATATAGAACTGTTCGGTGACATCGAGGGCGATGAGCATGACTCATCTTCTAAGATTTGTTTGAAATCGATGAGTGTTGCACGTGACTGAAGTCGAGAAGATATTCGACGAGATTCACATGCTACTGGACGTTTAGATATTGTTGGTGATGGTGAAGGCGTATTAACAACTGTTGTTTGTTTTGCTAAGTAGCTGTAATCTTGTTCAATAGCAGCTAATGCGCTTTCATCGAAGTTGAATTCTTGAGACATGTGAGCCGATGTTGATGGTGTGAGTACGAAGTTATCAAACGAATTTAATTCTGTGTATTCCAATGAATTTTCAGCTTCAATTTTTAATTGATTGTTCTCAATAGAAAGTTCCTGTTTAGCTGGAAGATCCAGTGGTGGTGGACAGAGTTCGGAGAATGAGCCTGATGAACAAGTCATTGCAGATGGTGGAATACTGTCTGGGAGATCTGATTGAATATCGATTGGTGTGTTAACTTCTTCGAATGAATCACATTGAAACTAAAAAACAAAAAGATCAAGTTAGATAAAACAGGATTTTTCTTCTTTCTCTAGCGGCTGATAGCATCGTAATGCAATAACATTAAACAAAGAGGACAAAATATTGCTTCACTTACAATTTCATTGAAGGATCGTGCATCAAGCAATTTCATTGGATCGAATTTGACTAAGTCATTCATGTCGATATTCGTATCGTTACAACCGATATCACTTAAGAGCCGATGAAGAGTGAATTCAGTACCATTTGCAAAAAACTCATTCAATTTGTCAGACGATTCCATATCTAGAAGAAAAAGAATATTATAAACGTTAATCTTGGTTTCTTGTTCTATGTTGTTGTTGTAAAACCCACCTTCGTTAAATAGGCCACTTGTCTTCAGGAGCGAACGTAGAGAAGCACTGCCGTTCACCACCAGTGTTGTAGGTAGATGGACATGTTGCCCATGAATTTCGCCGTCCAAAATCACAGTCGGAGTCGAATCCGATCGAGTCAAAATCAGATGCGGTGATATGACCAAGTTCGAATGTGTTGGTTGAATTGGCTGCATCAAGTGTTGTTGCTGTTGTTGATCCAGATGAGTGCTGTAATTCGTCAAGATGCTCGACAATGCGATTCTGTTCCTCTCCACTATGAAACATACCCGAGTCGATAAAAGCTAGTAAAGAACACACCAGATATTTTTTCTTTTTCTTCCTTTTTTTTCTTAGATGTTTTTATTTGTCACGTCTTTGTTCTTCACACAAAAACTTTACTGACGTAGTTGATGATGTTGATGTTGTTTGATAATGATAATGCAGAAGCAATAGAAGTGTTTAGTTTATGTTGATGAATGCTAACTTATATACGCATATGTTTATATCAACCACAATCTTTCTTTTGGCTCGTATGAATGTGATTTTGTTAGTCGATAATGACAGCTATTGGAAAAACATTCCGCTCGTCTTCTGTTTTCAGGAGATCTAGAAAAATAAAGCAATAGCATAAGATTATTTTCCCTTCTACGTGGATTTAAAGCGATTATTTGTGACATTTTTTAAACGATGAAAACAATGTCAGGGATGAAAAGGAAGAGAAGAACAACAAAATTGCGCGTTGTTTTTCTTTATATAGAAGTAATGCAAACCTGAGTACGAAAAACAAAGATTTAACCTGTTTTCGAGCAGAAAAAAAACTGGATAGACAAATGTGAAGCAAGGTTGCGCATGATTGAGTAAAATCACTCCTACGCGAGACACTTCATCGTGAAATGAAGAAAAACAATTTTGAAAGTTTAATGAAGACAAGGAAAAGAAGATTGTTGACGTATTTTGCTAAAGAAAAAGGTGCCCTAACAACGATATAATTGCATTTTTTAATGTCGCTGAAAAAAAAAGTAGAGCACTTCTCATATGAGGTTGTTTTTCTCTCTGGAAAGTAAAACGAGATTGGCGAGGAAAAGCAAAGTATTTGATCGAGCATAGAAATGAATTCTTAAAATATTCTTTCACTGGGAAAAAAATGTCAACCCTCTTTTCTTCCCAGGAACGCGCCAGAGTAACAAGATTGAATGCTGTATGAAGAATAACTATTGTCAGAATGGCTTCACTGCAGGAAAAAAATCGTTGTGCTGATATCCCGTCAATATTTGTTCATGAAATCGAACGCTCGTTGAATTGCAGTATGAAGCCGGTTTCCCTTCTCGATTGTAGGTAGAAGAAAACGAGAGAGAACAACTGCAGTGTCGAATCGTCCTTTTATATAGCATGTCTCCCCTATCACTCTTTTCTCTCGCCTTGTTTTTTCTTTCCTTACAAATGACATCACTGTGAGTCAGTGAAAAAGGCCAAAACTAGGAAAGAAATGACGACGAAATAGACGATCATGTTGTCAATGTACATAAACTTCATAGAAACAAACGTAAATGAATCGTATTTCTCTTCTTACCCTCTGAAATTATCATCATGATGCATAATGTCGAGCCCCAATAAATAATGAAAATGACGCTTAACTAGAAAAAGCCTCTATTTGCTTTATTTTTCTTACCAAATATAGAAAATCTATAGGGCACGTATGAGCCCGGTAGAAACATATACTCCTATCAGACTATTTCATTCTTCTCCATTATAATTTACCTTTATTCTCTCATTCCCAAAAAAGGAGTGACTAAAAAGGTGCTCGCGATGAGCAGTGCGCTGACGTGTCACGTACCACGTCCGCATTTGGCTCTTTTTGCTTGAAAATAAATGTTGTTTTTCGCTCATTATCTCAAATAATATTGACGGATATATCTAGGCAACACAGTCAAATACATTCTGTTCGATATAAAGTAGAAAAAGGAGACCAAAGCTTCTCCAATTATAGCAAAAAAATATATATACGTATAATATACAATTTAATCATGCCTAAAAGAAAACATCTCTCATATTTCTCATTATCAAACAGTAATAAGCTGTATGTTTTTCATTTATTTTACTGTCAATATCAATCTTTGGCATGACCTTGACATTGAAATCGTAAAAGAGTAAAATTCTTTTGAATTCAGTAGGATGCATTCATAATCAACGATGAAATGTCGTTTTATGAAAAACTAACAGAGCAACAACAAAAACAAGACTGAAGATGTTTATTTACTTTCTCTCGAATTTTGTCCTTTGAAAAAAATATGAGAGAAAGTCGAATTGGATTCTATATAGGCAAATAATGATAACGATAGTAACCACCTACAATGTAAACCTTATAATTTAAATTTATTTTTCTTTCGTGTTTTAGATATGCAAATGTAGATGATGAAATTCAACGTAATTTGAAAAGAATCGAATCAGATAAGAAAATTGAGTATCACGAAGAAAGAACGCGTAATATTATCAATGGTTAAACAGGTTGTTTGAATGAAAACTGACATGACTGTCGATGCGAAAACTATTTTTAGTACTTAAAAAATTCAAGGTTATCTGTAATGAATCTATATGCGCATTAATAAATTGCACAAGTCTTACAAAAGTTTTCCATTTCATGACTCAGAGACTCGAAAATGACGAGATAAGAGAATCTGACTAGCATTTGATCTATGCATAGGAGAAATCATAGCAGAACGCAAAAGAAATCCGTATTACCTTATATGTAGAGCAGATTTTATTAATAAAAGATTGGTTTCGATAGATGTCATACGGTCATTAAGTGGCGTCTGAGCGGAGGACATCGACTGATTTCTGATTGAATGAATGTTAGGAGAAGAAAAATAGGGAAAATGTTGTGTTTTTTCTTCTTCTTCTCTGCTCTCTTTCTCTCTCACTCGCTCTTTTCTTTCGTTTCGATTGGATACTAATCGAGGGAAAGGAAGAAAATGTGTTTCACGCACTCTTCTACAACCATTAATAAGAGAAGAAAAGGAGGCGAGAAAAGAGAAAAAAGCGCAAAAAAGCTTTTTTTCTGCTTCTCTCGCTCGCCACATTTCTCTATCGTGAAGAAGAGGAAGACGCAGAGAAAAAGACTCGTTTCGTTACTCATACCCACACCAGTTGTCTATCACTCCATTCAATCAGGCACGTTACGAAGAATATCGTAAAAGCTAAGTGATGAAAATATCCAGTGATACAACGACACCTCTGATTTTTATGCCACTGTCATTGAAGAAGAACAAATTAGCGGTAGTGATACATAAGATAATTGTTGAGATTTCGTATCTATAGTTATACTTCATACACTAGAAGCCACTCAAGTTTAATCGGCGACTTAACAACCGACTGGAAAGTTTGGCTAAAAATTCAACACCCATTTCAATCCCTCTCAATTCATATCAAGTAGGTTGTGCTGAAGTGGACTCATCCTAAGTAATGTAGTAAAACCACGTACATCGGAGTGGGAAAGAAAGACTTTGGACAGGGAACGACTAGTTTTGAATGTGGGCTCATGAGATAACGATTACAGCGTAATTTTCGTTAAGATTATTCCTGTCCAGTCGATATGGTCGAGTACGCAATTTACTCCGTTCAACCCAACAGTACCGTTTGGTAGTCCGAATCCTAATTCAATTATGGCTGATTTCTCACTGCCATCAAGTATATATTTTTTTAAAACTAAATCACATACATTCTTAACACCTCTTTGATATTAGGTACATCGTCTTTGATTAAGCAATCGCAACAGGTTGGAATTTCTTTTCGATAGAAGTTAAATTTTCTTGAACTCATACGAACTCTCTTTCCTCTTTCAGAATACACCTATCTACTCTTCATACAAACCATTCAGTATGTTCGAAAAAGAAGGTATCTATCATCTAACTAAAGGAACATTTTAGGTACACCTCGTGTCACTACTACCCTGATCCCACTGAATGTCTGTCCGACTGAATACTGCCAGACAACGAAGTCGCCGTCAACGGCGTCAATTAATATCGTGCAAAGTCATCAAGAACAGAAAATCTATGAGCACAAATCAGATGACAGTGTCATAACGCATTCCATTGATGATTGGATTATTCGAGAGAGTTCAAAACCATTCCGACAAAAAGAAACTAAACAACTGGACAATCCAGTACAAAAGATCGTTCTCAACGAATCCAAGATTTCTCGCTCGCCTTTTCCATTAGATGTCAATCAATGGACGGTAAGATTCAACAACCTATGATTCTCTTCCTCAGCTTGATAAAGAAAACAAGTGTTTCTCTTTCTCTCTCTCTCATAGACGAATACTCAGAGTTGCATGAGTTCCGACTGTTTTGTCCGCCTTGTACCCTTTCTATATATATTTAGGTCGATGATGTGTGTTTATTTTTTGAACGTGTTCTTGGAAAAAACTGCTTCACGTCTGTGATTCAAGAACATTTGATCGATGGGGTGGCGCTTTTACTTTTAGAAGATGAACATTTAGTAAGTATTTTCCAAATGCAACTAGGACCTCGATTGAAACTACTGGATCGAATTCAAAAACTTAAAGCAGGTGATTTTTCCGCATTGTAATAAAAGTTTTTTTTTGATCGACAATAAACAGTATTGTCTTTTGTGTTAAACAAGACGAAACTAAACGCATATTTGACTCCACAGCGACTCTTACATAAACCAGGCAGACACTCACCTATTTTATTGTTGATATGAATGAATAGTGCCGCTTGCAAAACCAAATATACTTGAGCATAGCCATGGACATGTCAACTGAGAGATAAACGATTGATCTGAAAAGAAGCACAGTTCTAAAGCATCAGTAAAGTTGGCTCCTACATCCAAAAGTTAAAATAATCTGGTTCTTTCGGAGATTTCAGCTGCAAAACAAATGAAACTAAATGTTTTAAACTGTTTTATTTTATCATCATAAACGATAAATCACAACACACACGCACAGACAGAGTTTCTTTTCTCATTAAAACATTGACCGGTAAACAAATACAAAATGAACAATGAAAAAAGAGGTATGACAACGATTTTACGGCAGATATAGCAACACACAAGTATTTGACAAGTTTTTCGTCCTCATAAAAGTATGTAACACGATGTGTGTATGTTGTAGAAAAAAGAGATATCATTTAGTTTGTTTTTTCATTTGGTTTTGCTTTATCGTCGTCGGATTTTGGCACCTCTTCGAGATCGGGCATGGGTTCATCATCGCTGTCGGTTTCTTCATCCTCGAGATCATTCATGTCCGTTGCCGATGGACCTCCTAAACCACCGCCCATTTGTTTGAACATACCATCTAAAGGAATTCGTTGAGAAAATACGATTATCTCTACTTCTTCAAGTTACCTAAATCACCCCAGTTTTTACCATCCGAGCCGCCTTCCATGTCATCGTCGTCATCACCTAGGATTCAACAGAAATCTAAGCTATTTTTGTATCATTATGAAGTTTACCTTCAGCTGTAAAATGATTCCAGTCGACAGCAATCCATTGGCACTAAATGAAGAAATGGAATCGAATTCAAAACGGTACGAACTATCGTTACCTTTTCGCTTGATTTAATCAACCGTTTCCAAAATGGTTTTGATGGATCTTTCTTTTTCAACATAAATTCCCAGTGATTTTGGCTAACTTTACGATATTTTGATGCCTATGATCACAAAAATGGTCAAAATGTATCAAATTATTCTATGATTCAAGGAAAAGTATGATCTAAACATCGAAGAAATTTGCTTCGGCACCCTCAAAATTAAATTATACAAAAAAAAAGACTATTTCCCTCTATCTAATAATCAAATTAGCTTGCGTGTTAACTGAAAAGAGATAATCAGTGCTACGTATCACAAATGTTAAGGTTTACTCAGAATCTTTGTTCGAAAGTACAGTTACGCTTTACTAGAGCAAAGTTGACTTCACAGATACATTCAACGTACTTGTGGATCGATTTCATCAAAAAATTCCAATGTAGCATCATAGATTAACCCTTTTGTTTGTTGTCCTCTAGAATAGAAATAAATGTTGACAAATATTTGAATTGAAAGCAAGCATCGGTTCTTACTTGAAATGAAGTTTCGCTGGTTCAATATTGATCTCTGGTTTTTCAATATCTTGAACGGCAATTGTTAATAAAATATGATCCTTCTTTTGACCCCATTTTACCGATGGATGAATATTAGTCCTGAAAAAAGAGATTGTTATCATATGTATTTAATTTTCAAAAATTCCCATACATATTTTGTACCGAGTTGCACTTGTATGAAACAAAATCACTTGTAAGAATGACCTGATGTTTCTACTCGTTGGAAAACAAATGAATCAAGAGGAAAACAAACAACGCCAAAGCCAATAACTTTTCTTTGGGCAGCGCCATCTATTTCGAATGCGCATGATGCAATAGACACATACATCAGTTTTCACGTGTACACCTAGTAACTGGCCTATTTTTTTACTATAATGATGATTTTAAGGTAATATGCATCTGACAACTTGGAAAAAGGAATCAACTGAATAATCACATGTAAAAATACATACGTACGACTTTTTGTAATCGGACGGAAAACCATTATTGACATAGTGAACTGTCTGCGTGTACGCAAGATATAGACAAAAGAGAACACTCACATTAGAGATGCAACAATCTCATTTGTAGAATTAAAATCACACTCTTAAGAATATAGAGCTCTCATTCAATCATTCTATTTGACTTAGCGCATCTTTGATAGACAATAAAGAAAAATCTTTTTCTGCCTAGCCCTACTAAGTATTTATTTCAATTAGGAAAGTCAAATGTTTCAATCGTAGGAGTATATCGTGATCGTGATAGAATCATTCCAAATGCAACAAATCTGTCACCAACTCAACATGATAATAAAAGTGGCCTCTTACTTATACCAGAACCAACGTTACTTTGCCCAAAGGATGCTGTGTGAGTATTTGAAAATGCTTGACTATAGTGCACTCTTGTATAAGCAGACAGATCGAACAGTTGGTGCGAATCGCATGGCCAGCAGCCAAAATTAATGCCCAGCATCAATATTGCCATTCGAAAACATGTACCAACACAAATCTGCCCCAACAGTCGCTTGTTACTATCGAAACAGTACAATTTAGCATTATTGCAAGCACCATGAACGACTTGAGATGTGAAGGGAACCAGAAATGTAATTGTAAGAAGAATATAATGAGAATACATGTTTCAATAATTCACTATCCTAAAACGATAGTAGAAGTTTGTTCAATGCGTGCATTCGAGTTTCAGTTGGATTAAATGTTGTTTAAATCCTTTTATTTCTTTATGTATTTCATATCTTCTAATGGAGATAGGACAAATTTTAATATTTCATGTAGACAACAAAAATAGTTCAAGACTTTCGATTTTTACTCGTATAGTTATTCAAAAGTCTTTACTACATAAAGAAATCTTTCGTTATTTTCAACAAGTGAATCAAAGTGTAGTTCATGACAGTACTCTAGCTGTCAAATCAGTGCGATATCGGAGGGATAACTGCAAATTTCTACTACTTCGAACACGGACAAAATTTGTTAGAAAGAAAGTAACATTTGAGCATACCTTTCTTAAGTGAATTCAAGTAGATCTTTATGTTGGCCTGTTTTTATATTGTACGAATGATACTTATATATGACAATCATTTGTGTACAAATGGAAGTTTTTATTTGATGGGATAGATAAATAACGAATATGTTGATCAATAATCTAGATTAGATGGGATTTCTCATCTCACGGACGCAATGAAATTCGATATTTTCGTAAATGAAGATCTTAACAGGTGAGGGCGTAAGCTCTATATCATCTAAATAGCTCAATTATTGCTGCCTTCGATTCAAGAGATGATGACCAAAGAACTATATGATCGTTGTCAATAGTTTTGAGAAAAACATCGCCAATTGATATTTCACAATAAGAAAGAGAAGATTTCGATTCCATGTCATCAACCCATGGGATATTTTGCAAAAAACGTCTTCCTATCGGATGGGATAAAACGATATCGTATTTTATTTCATACAAAATAATTTCATTAGCAAGATATGACTTATCTGATGCTATTTATTAATCGAAAATAGTTCCACTTTTTCCAAAGTAAAACAATGCTCCATCAAATTCTTGTTTTATTCATTGTTCTATGCGCTTCGTACAGTGCTTTATCTACAAACAAGACCAAGACCATGAATAAGTTATCATCAGAAAACCTCTTCTGTGCTACTTGTTCTTATGAATATACGTTTGCTGAACTACAAAATCAATCAGCATGGGAACGTCGCTGGTCCGCTTGTGAAAACCAAACTGCAACAAAGTCGACATTTGCTGCAAAAGCTTGTCATACTCTCGTGCGTATTGATTATACTCATGAGAAGGTGATTTTCTACCATAATTCTTCTTATCTTGCCTTGAAAAAGTTGGATATCGACAAACATCGCGTTATTACTGAAACGATAATGAGCACAAATCAAACCCGTGTACAGCTAAAGATATTTTACGAATGTTCATTTGAAGATAATTGTCATTTACCAATAGACGGTTTTCTTCAAATTCAAAATGCTGTAACTTTTATGGATTTTATCGAAAACCAATCAATGATATTCACACGTATTTCCATGCGGATTCATTAACATCAACGATAAATGGCTTTTGTGGTCCTATGAACCAATTTGATAAAGCATAGTACCAAAACATTAAAACCGAAATGTTCAAAATCAACGGATAAACTAAAGTCAAGGTCCATGAAATATGCAAAGGCTGTTAAACTTACGGTGTATACATGCAATGGACCTGAACAAGTCTATTGCAAGGATGAAAAAAGTATGAGAAAATTCCTTCATGAAATCACATTACAAGATTATATGGGAAAATTCTTGGAACGTCAGTGAAAAGCATAAAGAAAATAACTATTAATTGAACTTACTTATTGCTTAGTTTTTTTAGATTTTCTTTTTAGTAATCATCATAGTTTCTGTTAGTTCTTGAATAAAAGTATTATGAAAGCTTTATTCAACTTTTCTCCTCGATGCGTAGCGATCACTAAGACTATCTTCGTTTGTAGATTCTATCTGTTCCATCATGCAGAGTACGGAATGATAATTTAGGTGATATCCATCCACGAAACAGAACTATCAGATTCCTTTATTCCACTTGTGAACTTGTATACGAACGTATACAAGCGACATGAAATGTAGAAACAAGTGTCGCCATCTATTTGAGACCTCTCTGATGTAACGAACTACTGATAGTCATACATACATATTGCAATAACAAAATTGATTGCTCGAGATCGATCCGATAAATTGCTCAGCTCAAATTTATTTCGGTATTCTAAATTATTGCGCAATGGCCTTTCGTCATTTAACAAGAAACTTATTTCAATTTGGTAAACTTGCAAATACGAACATAAACCAACGTTTGTATTCTTCAATTCAACATTCGTATCGATATCGACCGTTGATTGTGAATCAGCATTATGTTTCAATTCGAGCATTTTCATCGTTGAAAACGAACGATAATGCTTATCGTGATCTTGATACATTTCTTCAAAAGGAAATTCAATTAGAAAAAAGTGCTCAAAAGCATCCCAATAGTTTACCAACTATCCCGAATTTTCAGGTAAACATTGCCAAGTATTCTCATGATATTTGTTATTCGAATTGTTTTCTGTAGGTACAAACTGATGGTCCAGAAGTAACGTTAACGCGTCAATCGGGTAAAGATAAAATCACAGTGAAGTTTTCTGTAACAAACACGGTGAATGCAGACGAATCTGATCAGGAATCGGATTTGAATCCCAATGAATCCGAACAAAAATCGGACAACGCCGCATCACAATTGAAATCGCGACCAACATTTACTGTTGATATCAATCGTGATAATCAAACATTATCGTTTCTTTGTTCGTATTTACCACATGAGCACCCCGAGGCGCATAATGAACAACAACCGTCAGAAAATGCTTTAGAAGATTTTCAAATCGATGAATTCACAATTCATGATGGAGAATGGAATGAAACTGTTTATAGTTCTGATTGCTCAGTTATTGATGGAGAACTTTATGATAAACTACTCAATTTACTCGAAGAACAAGGCATTGGTGAAGGTAAATGAAGATTTAGCGGACAGTTGACATCGAACTCTTTTGATATCTACTTTTAGAATTCGCCAATCAACTCGCTGATTTCTCCACCGCCTATGAACACCAACAATACATTGGTTTACTTGATAAACTACAAAAATTTGTCAAATCATAACAATCAGAAGAGTAGAATAATTGCTTCTAGTCTTTCTTCCACTAAATAAATAAATTACAAACAACATGACTGATGATGATCATCATCATCACCATGTAAAACGATAACCGTTAGAAATCATTCATTTCTTTTGTTCTAGATCTGAAATTATGTCGGCGATTATCTATTTTTCTTTTTGTATCTTATTCCTTGCATTAACAATCTCCGCAATACCGTCACCAGCAGCTGTCTATTCAGCAATCATCTACAACGGACAAAATGCGAATATCAAATGTCGCATTGGTTGGCAAACACCGTTAAACAACACTCTTCAAACTCAACGCATTTCGGTTCCACAAAGTAAATATTTTACCGTCAAAGAAAAGCATTTCGACATGGGTACATGGACAGCACGTGGTATCATAAAATCTATTCGTTGTGGAAATTTAGTACTTCGAGCTCCATTTCCAAATGTTAATACTGTAGAAGAATTTTGGGAATTTCGCGTGGAACCAACCAAAATTGCATCGGTTGGACCTAGTTCTCATGTAAATGAAAGTGTAAACTAAAGAATCGGATGTGAAAACTTTCTCTCTGACTATTTATCTATTTTTTTTTATAAATCATTTCATTTATTTATCTCGTCTTCTTTTATTTTACTGAATAAAATCATTTTTGTCTAATACGTATAGTCATGAGACGCTCACATGATCGCATCTACTTTGCATCTGTGTTAGCAGCATGCATTTTCGTATGCGTAATACTGCTAAAGATAGTAACAAATCGAAGATTAGGTATATAGAACTAGTAAATAGATATCTATTTGACATACAGCAATCACATTTCGCGTTTTTTTTATCGAAAACAAGATTGTTTTGTTTGAATAATACGGTTCAAAGTTCACATGTAGAGACAACAATCGTCGAATTTTAATCAATACTCTTGATATAGGTATATTTCTCTCAATGTCAATGTTGTTGGAAATCTGACAATCTTTAAGCTATTCGAACTGAAATACATTGTCTATATTTGATAAATATGATATTTTGTAATGGATTTCTTATTTCGTCGTGCATAGTCATATTGTTTGATATGCAAAATAGTGAAATATGATCTGAATACTGATCTATATAAACCTCTGTCAGTTTCTATTACCCATAATTTCGAGTCCCAACGGCATACATTCATAGCAATGATAGCTCTAGTGTTTTTTCTTACATGTCTTCTTTCGGCTGTTTTAACTGCACCTATACCCGGTATAGTTTTCTCTGCGGTTGTTGCTAACGCGCGAAATACACCGGCCCAATGCACGATTAGTTGGGGAACATACAGTGATACGAAAATTCCGGATGAATATATCACTATTCCAAGTGGTGACAAAGTAATTGTGAATGAAAAGATTGTTAATATGGGAACATGGACAGCAGCCGGATTTATCGAAGCAATTAGGTGTGCGGATTTAGGTCTCATTGCTCCATTTCCGAAAGTAACGAAAACACAACGATGTTGGCAATTTCGTGTTGAACCGAACGAAATCGTTTCGGTTGGAGCTGGTTCTTGTACATAAGAAGAAACGAAATACATCTGACTTAACTCTTCTTTGGTTGGAAAAACAATTTTATCTTTTCTTGATTTTTAACTTTCGAAAAATAAACACTTATCACTTTAATCTAAAGAAAACATCGATGTCGCAAGAGCGACTAACAGTAACAGAATAGAAAGTACTTTCTAGACTAAAGTTTGAATCAGTCGGTTTATCATCTTATCTCGAATAAACTCGATGATACGGTATAGTTATCTTCTTCTATCGAATGATTCTTCCCTTGGTCGGAAAGATACAAGTTCGTTATTTGCACACGTCTTGCTTATTCATTCTTTTCTTCTCCATTTTTCGAGATCTTTAATCTTCGATAAATTTCACTTTTCATGACTACATCTACTTATCTCTAAATGATTTCTTTAACAGATTTTCAAATCAGAGTTTAGTCATCCGGTTTTTTTCTTTTTCTTGTGTACTATGACGTTGACCTTTTATCAGTGTATCCAATTACAGTGATTCCGATGATAATGAATACTATTTGCTCACATTTCAATTGTGGCAAGATGTTGTTTTATCATTTCGTTTCGTTTCTTATCTTTTTAAACAAATATTTTATGTAATCGAGGTTGTTGAGTAACACCTTGAATACCTGTTTTGTTTAGTGAAATCGTCGCACTGCTAAGGAATGATTCACCGATGACTATAAACCCATGACGAATGACATATCGTTCCTTACAAAATTCGGATAAAAATATTTTTTTGATCTGAATAAACTTGTTTTCTATTATCTTACTTTCTAATAAATATTATTTATTTTTCTCATACCGATTGGTCAGATGTGTGAATCATCTAATGAGTATTCAACTGTAGGTGTCTATTTGCATTCTTTATCTTGTGACTAGAAACTTTGTTCTTATCATACCTTCTATATAAACACACATTCCTATAGCATTGCTCTTCCTTTCATTTACTTTTCTTTTCACTTCAACTACAGGTCGGTTTACATATTCCCCGTTCTATTTTAATTTTCATTTCTTGTTTTCTAGAATTTAACTATGGCTCAATTTTGCGGACTCAAAGCTCCAAGTCATGTTTACTCTGCAACATTGAAAAACTCCAGTGACCATGATGTTACTGTTGAAGTTGAATATGTTGGTTCGGACAGTAGTCATACTGAAAAAGTGACTGTTACTGTACCAAAAGGTGGTTCAGAATCGCTCGAAGAAAAAACGGTTAAAACTGATGAACATGAACAACGCAAATTCATCCAAAAATTAACTGTCAAAGGACAAGATGGCTCAAGCAAAGAACTATCAGCTCCATTCGAAGGTGTGACATCACCAAAACAAAACTGGCAGTTCGAAGTTGGCCAAGACGGTGGTCTTAAATCGGTTGCACATTGAATATTCAAAAGCGATAAAGACATTTAGAAAGCTTTTTTTAACCATTTAATTAGAAAAAAAAAGACGTTCGGGTTTTCATTTGACAGCCGGAATAAATAAATGTAACAAAAAAAATGCATAGAATATATTCTTGCGTATTTGATTATTTAAGATATGGTTTTAGCGTATATTGAACAAATGTTCTCGTCGAATCGATGATGGTTGACAACGTAGACAATATTTTCGACAATTTTTGCTCCACCTTGTACGTCAGGCTCGATAGCATTAGCATAATCGTTTCGATCATTGAAAAGGCTTTTCAAATCGATCACAGGAATACCAAGCTGCAAAAAGAGGAAAGTGATTTGTTTTCGGTAGATAAATTCTTTGGATTTCTCTATACTTTCGATGATTCAGTTACAATCACATCATTTAGAGCAGATAAACCTGTTTCACAACTAATTTGTTCTTCGGATTCAGGAAAACGTGGATTGTAGATTGTACATGTTGTTACAGGAACTTTCAATGCTTTCAATTCGCCCAACATATGCCTGTAGTCCTAAAAAATAGAATAATTATTCAAAGCAAATTGTCAATGTGATTTACTTTTTCAAATTGCTTTTTAATTTTATTTAGAACTAATAAAGCTTGGCCAACGGTTGTTACACGTTCGTTTAGATGGTGCATATAAGAAAGTGCGTTATTTCCACCTAGAGAAGAAATTGCTTTGTTCATAAGATAAGATTCAAATGAATCCTTACCGATCGATACAAATAAATGCGTAGCATCTTTTGGAATTCGTGTTATTTGTTGGGTAATATGAGAAAGAACATTCCCATCAACAGCAAGTAGTGTTGCTTTCCAACCTTAATCTTTTATTTTGGATTGTAATTGATCGATAACGGAAGGTTTTCCACGAACATAGACAGCATTGTCAAATATACTATCACCGAGTAATACTAAATGTTGCATGATAGATGCGTTTGGTATATTGAAGTTCTCAGAAGCTTTTTTACAGTGCTTTTTTGATCCACAACACAGTAACTTGTAATTCATATATATATGCACTCAAAAATCTTGAAATGACTCATAGCTATGCGACTTTTCTTCCTTCTTCGGTTTCGGTTCATGTTTCCTATAGTTTGAGCCAATCAGAAAACGGCTCTACGTTCTCTACTACATCTTAGCAATTCGTTTCATTTTCTTAATACACACACACATCGACTGTACATAGAGCTACCTCAAAGATCTAATAAAAGCAAGCAAAAAAAAATCGGGCTCTTTTTTATTCTCTTGTTTGAAATCATTGACTTAAAACGAAAAAGAATTTATAAGGGTTGACCGAAGAGCTTTCGAGCTCTAGGAACACGAATCTGGTGCTAGTTTTAAAAATTTTTTGTATGATATTGGATGACCTGTTCACACGCATTGATTTAATTTCAATTCCAAAACCTTTTTCTACAGTCTCTTACAGAATGCGATTGACTGACTTTGCTTATATCTGGGTAGCCATCCTTTCATCCGACAAGGACAAAACGAGTAAGTAGCCAAATATTTATTTTGATCTGCAAAAAGCAGAACTAATTGTTGTTTATTTAAAAAGTTGTACGCATTTATTTGTAAAATCTATAAATATTATCCATATGTTGAAAAAGTCTTGCATCGTTGAGTAAATAAATCGGAAGAAAAGGAGACATGGTGGGAATAAGTGTGTGGTCAAGCAAATCTTCACTGTCTTTATCGATTAAGTAAAAAAGATTCAACATATAACGACATGTTTAGCATTGTACTATTATATTATAACGACCAAACTGACTGCAACAGATTTAGTCTTTAACGAGTAATTTCAATAGTCGATATCGCTTGACCATCAGATAAGGTCTCAAGAAATATCGTAAAATGACTTTCGCCTAATACACTAATCAATATGAGCTTTGATAAGATTGTTACAGTTTGAAGCTTCCCAAAAATTGATCAACCCTATGAATTAATGAATAGGGTATAAATATATATGACTGTCGATATTCTATCCTATTGAGTCCGATATATTTTGATGACTAATGTTTTCACTGTGAATTCTGCTTCAACTTCTTTGCTCTCACTAATAGCTGGATCGAAAGGTAATGATGGAATGAGTGTTAATAAATACTGAAGACAGAATGAAACTGTTCATTGCCTGTATGGGAATATTCAGTTTATCTCTTTCATAGATCTCATGTATATCCACCTTTGGATGTGGCCAAGCGTGCAAACTTCAAGTTCAAAATAAATAAACCTAATTGAAAGCTATGTTTGAAAAGAAGAATCGCTTGACTTAAAAATAGCTGATGTTGTGTGGCAAAATTAAAAATACTTAAAGGCCTCTCTGTATTTATGCTTATGGTCTCACGCTAAGCGTATTATAAACTATGAGACATCTTAAGAAATATTCGCAAAATCAGTCGACTCATTTATTTCAGAATGATCATTTCCACTAGCCATTCAACTGGATTTAATAAGTAAAAGAAAATCAGATCTATCTTAGCGACAGTTCAATTGTAATTCAATATTACATAATACAAACCACCTCTAAAATAAACAGTGCGCTCAGCGTGATTCTCTGGTTTTTACGCACATTTCATTCTTGATGAAACTAACATTTCAACATACTTCGATTTTTTGTTGATTGATAAACAGTTCTATTCGTTCACTTTTTATGTCCAGTAAAGAATTTATTAATAAATGATGATAAAATAAAAAAGCGAAAGTTATTCGAATTCGTTTATACGCGCAAGATCTTCCAGTGGCACGGAGTGTTGTTTCAAAATGATTTCTTTGTAAATTGCATCGTTTTCATTCGTTTCTATGGTTCCTTTTTCTAAAAAGAGAAAAGACAAAGAAAGACATTCAATGTTAATTTGTTTACTTACCTCGATAAACGGAAGTTTGTTTGGAACGATCAGCCGACGCTTGTCGCGATCCTTGTTTACCAGAAACTGTTTTATTCGATACAGAAGTCGCTGAACGTGAACGTGAAACAAAGGATTTCGTGTACCAATCTTGAGGGTTGATTTCTGATTGGAGAGGTTTACGTAAACAACGCTCAGCTAATGTAGGTCTGATGTCAAACCGTTGTGGATTATCAACACGTATCTTTTGACGCTCGATCTTTAATTGATCACGAATATATTCATTCTATGCGAAAGAAAATCAACAGACTTGTCATGTAAAAAAAGGAATTCGTACGAACTCGTTTCGCATGGTGAGCATAGGATGGATCCATAATTAGTTCGGAAATTTTCAAATTATTTTTTATTGATTTCGATGTATGTGACCGTTGAAAATAATCGAGTGTTTGTTCATAAATATGATCAGTAAACTGATCGTCATGTTCATATGTTACGTCAACAAATGGTCTAAAAATAGAAGAACATCAAATCTCGAAAGATGCTTCTTTCCATCCTTTACTTTCTATTTGTTAACAACTCGTAAGTTTGTTCCAGCAATCCTTCTGCCCCGCCGTCTTTACCGTGTAATGTTGCATCAATAAATTCATTATTAATTGGAAGATTCTTCTTTTTTAGAAACTTTTTAATCATAGCCCAGTTTAATAACCGCGAATTCAGTGACCGCCCATTGAGAAAATTCAGCATATTGATTTCATTTGGAAAATAAACATGTAAGATTTCGGCATAAGCGAATCCGTTTGCCAAATCCCTTAAAATAAAACATATCCTTCGAGCATTCGATCAAGTAGCTGTGTAAATGTAAAGTGACATGTTTGTTTTTCGTTATAAAAAATTTCAAGTGCTTGAAAAGAACACTAACAGATTTGACATACCATTTCGGAACAATAATAGGATAAGTCAAATAGAGACCCTCGTACCAGCGAAGAACCTCACGAGATGTTCGAGCAACCATGGCGAGACAAAACAAGTTTTCTTTGCAATATTAGAGATAAACGCTCAAGTGCCGACTTTACCATATACATGTGTGTTGCTTAGAAACGACCTTCTTTTATATACTCTGAAAACATGAATCGATTAAGAGATGTATTAATTGTTAACACTCAGAAAGATTACACCGAAAAAAATACATCGAAAAAGTAGAAGAGATTTTTGTTAATTGGAAGATTTCATCGTTGATTGGTTCGTTAGAAATCTTTGACCAAGTTCAGTATCACCACTTCATTATAGTCACATCGTTTTTTGCACTAGAAAATGTCAGATCCAAGTCAGATATGTGAAAATTTAACAAATCCGGAGGAAGAAGAAATCACATCACAAAATGGTAATATTAATTACTCTGATAATCAAAATTTTTCGTTTAAATTTTCGCCATCAGATGAATCAAAGATAATCTCAATCTCTGGCCACCAAGAAGATGATTCGGAATATGAGGATCTGGACGATGATGACGACGAATCATTACTGAATACTGTTATGAAGAAAGCTCTTATGAAAGTAATGCTTACAGATATGAAATCAAGTTTTATTTCATAGTCACTTTAGAAGACTACGGATAATAACGAATTGGATATAAATATAAAACCTCGACGTAGTCATGAAAAACATCTCGATGACGAACATTCTGAAGATGAAAATGATAATCAAAGTGTTCCAAATCTAAAATCAGATGAAACGAAGAAGAAGAAAAGTGTTGATGATGACAATAATACTCAAAGTCCGGCTTACATTCCTCGTAAAGGAAGATTCTATGAACACGATGACAGAACCTTAAACGACACCGGTCGTTCAAAAAAGTAAGGTATTCTTATTAAAAACATTTTCTCACTTTTCAATATCTTTCAAAGAGAGACGTCACGCAATGATCATCGGTTTTACACGGATGGTGATGGTAAATGGCAACATGATCTTTATTTTCGTGACGAACAAAAATCCACATTTCGTTCTTCTGTACAAAAACACGACCATGAACGTACTAGACATGATTGTCAGTCGAATAATCGGTTTCACACGAACGATTTTATGTACAAAAATCATGAGAATTTTCAGCAACAGCAGCAAGGACAACAACGTTATCAAAATGATTATCGTCAACGAGTTCCACAAAGAAATACGCAAAACCCGGTGAATAATCGAACAAGTCAATTTAATCTAAAAGATTATCATCAATCATTGCCATCGGATAATCGTCAAAATCTCAAAAAAGAAACACCATTGACCCCAGGCCAACAACGACACAATCATGGTCCATCTCAAAATGATCAACGAATATTTCGTCGGCGTAGGAGTCTTCCCGATACTAACATGAATCAACAAGACAATGTCTCCAAATTCAAAGATAGTTTTAATCGAAACAATCAAAAAGTATTCAATGCTAATTCACCTCACCATTCACGAAAACAGTTTGAACTATTCGACAATAAACCAAATCTACCACCACGCCTACAGAAACCATCTTATCAACGTAAAATCATTAATTACACAACACTTCATTCAAGCCATGTTTTTCTATTTAGCAAGAACATCGTTAAATCTTTCTCCAGATGTTTCAACTACCGAACGTCCTAAACGATATTCAAACATGCGTAATAACTTCTCGAGTACTGCCCAACAGCCAATCGTACCATCGCAAGTGCGACCCTATCGAGAACAACGAACGAATAAAACCGAGCAAAGTAATCACTCTCTGTTGTTATTGTTCAATTCCCATTGAGATTTTTTAGATGATTGGCCTCAAGCACCACCACCTCCAACATCCTATCTCCCACGTCAGATAATCACGCCACAGATGTTCTATCAACAGTATAATTCACGATCCAATCAAGTGATTTCGGCGCAAACATCAATGTCGCAACAAGTGATGAATAATACTCCTTAAAAACACATCGATTTTGATGTGTCCCTACTTTTCTCCTCTAATGGAAGTTTAGTAATGAAAGGCTGAGTGTCGATGTAATTTCCAGACATATCGATGACAGGACACGGTCTGATCCGATTCTATACATAATTGTATACATTCTAGTTAAGCTGATTATAGAGTAGAGCAAGATGAGGCATGATTTCGAGTGTTGATAAAATTAGAAATATGAATATCTCATAAATTTGTTTCTAAGATGTAAATTGACTTTCGATGTTAATGTGATTCTTCGTCGTACGAGCCGAACCAATGACTCAATAGAAGTTCGCTTTGCTACAACTAGTCAAAGATCATATAAGTATATCGAAAAAACAACAGGGGATAAATATTTACATTATATGAAATATCTTGTCGATAACATTTTGACTTTGTTGACAACTCATTATTGTCCACATGCATCGAAAAACAAGTATCGTTTTATTCTTTTAGTTCCAAGAAAAGAATTGATTTTTCCGACGATCAATTAAAATGTGAAAAGCAAAGAAAACATCGTTTCTGTCTGCACGACTTGTTCATTCTATTCGTAGGTGTATTCTTTGCAAAACGAAGAGATTTTGATTGGATTTATTCTGTTGTAGTTTTGTCTACTTTCATAAGAACATTGCACAAGAAAGATTGTCGTGTATTTTTCTTTGCGTTACTAATTAGTTGATTTTGTTTTGTTATTAAGCAATAAAACTACTTCGTCGTTGTGTTTCTTCTTTGCTTGAACCGAAAAACTCTGTGGCCGTCGAGAAAAGAAGAACTGAAACATCCAGACTGTCTCGTATATGCTTTTATCGTTTTCCTTCTAACTGGATAAATCTGCATGTTCGATCAATTGTCTCGTTGTGTCTACACACACGAATGTTCTGTGGCAATGTTTGATTCTTATCTATCTCTATGAATCCATCTGATTGATTTATTTTCTTAACATATCTCATCAGATTGAAATGTGTATAGTCTGATTATGATCATTACAGATTTACAATGGTTCGTACTGACAAATTTCTTTTGTTGATTAACCTTGTTTTTTTCTATCTCATTTCAAATGGCATTCACAGTTGACAACGTCACAAATGGTCGATTATCTTATACTAATAAGCAGAACATCAGACCTAGTATTTTGTTGTATTTCAAGCTGTCAATGATGCTATTTTTTTCCTTCTGTAGACCAAAGAACAACATTAAGTTACTTCTAGATTGGCTTTGGCTAAATGATTTTTCAATTAACACATTGCCATCGTTGCAATACATGTCTTCTAAATGTCATTGTCAACCAGGAATCGAACCACAAAAAAGTGAAATCACATATTCTCATTCTGTTCTGTGTCTTTCTTTCTACTTGGAAGAACATTACAGCTGCTGCACTCCGTTTGTCGTTTGTATATAAACAACGTCATAATCGGAGTAATAATTGAAAGAAATATCGACTTGTGAAGAAATACACACGATGTTCTTCTCGAATCAAACAAAATATTTTCTTCTCCTCCTGTTTTATTTGTTCGAATTAACAAGTCAGTTCGCACGAGATTTACTTCCAACAGATCAGTTTTCTAATTATAGTTGGTGGCGCACATCAACGACGTTTGTTACAATATCTATTTAAAGAAAACAGTTATGATCCTATGGAAAGACCGGTTTTCAATGATACAGCGACTTTGACTGTTACGATGAATTTAGCATTGCAACAGATCATCGACTTCGTAAGTTGATTATTGTTTCATTTCGATCGTACTTGATTCCAATTGATGAAATTAGGAGGAGAAAAGCGAAATTATCGTCATCAGTGGCTGGCTAGTCCTTGTATGTAGTTTGATTTGAATTTCAACAGAAATTTACCGAAGATAAGTATAGACATGGCATGATTATAGTCTACAATGGAAACCCGAAGATTATGGAGGAATTCAATCGATTCGAGTACATAGTTCAAATGTATGGACGCCAGATATCTATCTTTATAATAGGTGAGAGAAATTACGAAGAAGGAGATTTAATAGTTCGATTGATTTCTTTCTAGTGCTGATGATAATTTTGAAGGAACAATGAAAACAAATTTAGTTGTGCAACATAATGGTACTATACTGTTCGTTCCGCCTGGGATCTTAAAATCTATCTGTCCGTTTAATATTGCTTCCTTTCCGTTTGTAAGTTTCTATCAGAGAAAATGATCGTTTCGTTGAAAGATTTATTTATTTTTCTACTTTTTCGGACGAACAAAATTGCACATTAAAATTCGGCCCATGGTCTTACGATGATAGTGGTAAGTAGGAAAAATTTCTAAGGAAAAATAGGATAAATCTTCATTGATGAAACAGGCGTAAATCTAACCATCGATAGCGATCAAGGTCAATTGGATGCTTATGTAAAAAATGCTGAATGGGATCTATTGAGTATGGAAACTCATATTTTGAAGCAAAGTCAACTGATGTTTTCTTGTTTTTCAGGCTTTTTAGCTGTCAGAGAAGCAGTTGTTTATGAATGTTGTCCAACTGTCTATCCATTTGCCTTATTTACGATCCGTATACGTCGGCGTACGCTTTATTATGTGGTCAATATTGTCGGTAAAACATTGATTGACATATTTTCCTGTATGATCGTTTTTGAGGCCGCCAGACGATATTTGTCTGCCGGAATAAGTCCTATTGACGAAAGAATAATATGTACACAGCAATGCTTGAGTTATCCTTTATTATCGGATCAATCGATAATTTTTAGACTCACTAGACGTAACTAATCAGATCTACTGTATTATTTTCTTCTTCTAGTACCGTGCGTTTTAATTAGTTTTATGACGGTTCTCGGCTTTCTGCTTCCACCTGACAGTGGTGAAAAGTTAACATTACGTAAGAAAAACGATTTTCTTAAAAAACGAATGAATATTCTGTTTGTAGAGATAACAATTCTACTTTCAATTGTTATGTTCAGCTTGTTGATCTCAGGCTTTATACCGGCAAGCTCAACGGCATTGCCTATCATTGTCATGTATTTTGTTACTGTTTTGTGTATGTGTTCAATGTCAGTTGTTGCGACTGTTTTGGTTCTTGGATTTCATCACCGCAACGCAAAAAATCATACAATGCCAAGATGGGTAAAACATTTCTTTCAATTAGAATCTTCCGTTTGAAGAAAAAAAAATTCTGTATTTCGTTAGATTTCCGTCTATATCAACGAATACCTTGCATGGTTATTATGGATGAATCGTCCTGGGCATGATTTAACGTGGCGTGCTATCCGCCGTCGACATGCTCGTACTCTTGACCGAGAGGATAGTACATCGAATGCTTATAAATGTCTCCCAACACCTCTATTAGCCGAGTCATCGAAGTCTTTGTTAGCAAATGTAACATGTCTCAATGATACGTCATATTCAAACGCTTGTAGTACGTTGCCAACAACAGTTATGAACCATGTTGTTTCACGTCAACACAGCAGCAAATGTAAAAATCCGAATCATCATCATGATCCAAACGATGTTCTCCTTCCTCGTGATATGCGCGTATTTCGCGCCGAAATGCGAACGATTATAACTGAACTTCAATTTCTCACTGAACACGTCAAACAAGGAGAAGAAGAGGACAACATATCTGAAGATTGGAAATTTTCAGCCATGGTTATCGATCGTCTATGTCTTGTTTTATTTAGCTTAATGACAACGATATTTAGTTATGTCACACTTTTCTCTGCACCGAATTTTTTTAAACTACGATAAAGATTATTTTGATTGTCTTCTCATTCTTATCTTCGCTCTTGTATATAGATGTGTGTGTGTGTGTTTGTATAAGTATGCATTCTTTTTATATAAAGACAGAAACGAAAAACGATAGATGATAAGTTTGGACAACGAACAAGTAGAAGAGGTCGACTGTCTCTCATTCATCTATTCTCTTTTACGATCGGCATCACACTTGCATGTTAATTGCTCTCTACTCTTCGAATTTGTTATTCTTGTCGACACTGTATAACGCTGCGATATTTCATCAATGCTGTTAAGGTGAGTTGAAGCATGTAGGCTAATAGTTTTTTGAGCATGTAGACATATGCATATTATTATTTCTTTTTAGGTGAAATTCTAAGTGAGACAGTTTAATGGCCGTTCCTCATTTTCAATTCTAACTTTCATTGATTCATCTATCCATAGTTGATTGCTGATTCATCATTTATATATGAGTAGGAGTTCAATTTCCGCTTAAGTCGAGTGTGTTTGTGTGGGAAATGGAAGAGAAAAAGAAGGAGAGAGAAAGAAAGATGAAGAATGTTTTGTTGAGTAGATGTCATACGTTCTCTCTCGCTCTCCATTTCTTCCCTTCTAACAATTTGAATCCCCGCGAGGATAGATGACAATATGGACGACTGACTAATCGAGAGAGAGAGTTGAGTCAATGTCCGTGGGGGTATGACAAACGATCCAGAGAGTAGCAGTTAATTTCAACCGTTTTATCGTTTTACTTCAAGAAAGAAAGTATTATTCTTTCTAATAGATTAATCCATTCTTTTATCAATACTTTACTTCAAAGTTCAAAGTTCAAAGAGAAGAAAAAACATTGGATGAATCATTTGTGTCACATCAATGTTATTTCTTCGAGTATGCCATGCTTCTTTTTTTTCCTATTATCTTGATGTTGTTGTTGAACATAAGAGGAAAAACTTCTAGACAACTAACTTTCCTCTCTCGTGCTTTTTCCCCTTTCTTCGCTATTCCATCATGCGCCAATCGTTAACGAGAGAAATACTAGAGTGCGAGGTTAGTTTCACGTCACTGTTTAGTTGCACAAAGCAGAAGAGAGAGAGAGAGAGAGAGAGAGAAAGAGAAAAGAAAAGCTTATTCATTCATTCATCTTTTTCTTTTGGCATAAGTCATCCAAGTAAGTTCATATATCTTTATTTGATTGTTTAATCTCAACTAATTCAGTTCATCTCATCATTACTATTCGTAAACTTAAGCTTAACTAAATACAGGTGTTAGGATTGCATTTCGTTTCGTTTTTCTCGTCGTTCGATTTCGAATGTTTTTATTCAAATAAGTATTCTCTTGATAGAATACAATGTAAATTTTCTGACTATGTATACTAACAGACATCTTTTGTTCGTAAAGAAATATTGTTATTATTGAATCGTCTGTGTGACAAATGAGCTATTGATGAGATGAACTCCTAGATGGCAACAGCACGTCTCACCCGCGTTCTTTCTTTTCTCTCATCAAAAAGTAATCATTGAGCAGCAATGTGCATTTTCGAAACAAACGTCTTTATTTTGCTTTGTTTATCTAAATGAGAACTACGGTAAGTTGAACAGTATGAATTTTCTACTGACTGAAGAGGGTCAAGAGAGGTAAAAAGAAACACATGATGAATAATCTTGTTATTGGTGTACTCACTGAACAGTTTCATCTTTTTCGACATCGTATGTGTACATATAGAGGAAGAAAAATGAATCCATGAATTTGTCGTCGTTATTACATATTAACGAACAGTTCGAAGGCTTCCAAACGTCAATAATATTTTCGATGCAAGCATGAAAAAGACGTAAATGATGTAATATTCTGGATATGGACAGTAATCATTGAATAATCGAGAGATATTTAAGTAAACGATGAAGACAAAAGAGATCTGTACTATAGTTTTGTCTTTTGTCTAGAAAAATGTTAAAATTCGATAAGAAGAATTCATTTTACACCTGTTAGAGCAACTCGTAAGTGAAATCGTAAGTAGAAGAGAAGAGAAGAGAAAGCTTTCATTTCGTCTCGTTATAATGACGTGTATAGCTTTACATTTGATTTCTAATAATCACGCATGCGCGCATTGCTCTTTGAAATCAATCGCTGTGCTGGTCTTTTTTCTTCTACTTCTTCAATCTATATCGCTTGGCAATGATGAAAAGATCGTTGCGATCAGTTTTAATGAGAATAGAATTTGATCTTTTAATTATTATTTTAGATCTAAACTGTACTATGCCACGCCTCATCGATAATCTTATGCATTTCAATGGTAAAGGTGACGAGGTAAGTAGAAAAGCAATCGACTTTCTAGTTTCTAATTAAAATTGTCACATAGAATTCGAATTCAAGTCGACGAGTAGGAATACAGAAGAGCTTTGTAATTCTCGATTTTTCTCTATGCTAACCAGCTGCTCCTTTCTCTTCACTGACTAATTTCATTTCGAAGTTGTTGTGCACACACGCATGTTAAAACAGATCTATGCCATACTCAATTAGGATTGTTGTTGATTGAGGACAGTGTCCGAGTACTCAGTCTTCCTTTCACTACTTGTAAATATATCAATCGAATTAGATTTATTCTTCGGCCAGCACGTGTCAACTGTATTCGATATCAGGCGAGTTTGATTTCCGTTGTCAAATAGACATATGAACAAAAAAGAGAGAGAGAGAGAATGAGTGTGATCGATTGAGTGTCAACATCTAATTATTGAGAAAGGGAGAGGAAAGC
>CAJNOJ010000017.1:600000-787057 GCA_905250025.1 Adineta ricciae | reverse complement strand
TATTTGCATTACAGTTTTTGATTTTGCAGATCCAGTAAATCTTCGTTAATGTCTGTTTGTTGCTTTTATAAATAAAACCTTCTTTTACCAACATAGGATTACCTTTGTTAGAAGAAACAAATGACATGGTATCAACAGCATCAGACATCGTACAGTGAACGTCAAATAGGTAAGATGGAAAAATTGTACGTATAAAATCGTCGAACGTGTATATAGGCGATCATAAGAGAATGTGTTATTTGTACTCTTTGTTTTCATATATCCTCTATATTTCTATTATTCTAGAATGTCCGCTATTAGAACGACGAATTCGAAATAAGTGTTATACAGTACATAAAGCCTGGACAGAGATTACAGACGAAAAAGAAATCGATATTATTTGTGTTCGATATCTCAAAATTTTCGACATTTAATTTTTCGGTGTTTCGACAGTAAGTCTTGTAGTTTATTTAGATTCGCCCTGTTAACTATCGTTTATGATCTTAATCCATGCATATGTAAAACACAAAACAGACTTAAATCAATATAAACATTTCGGATTTTATTCGAAAGTTAGATAGACTGCAAAAAATGTATCAGATGCAAAACAAAAACAAAACGCAGAGAATTATCGATATTTTCCCAATAATTCCGGAGTCAGATATCCAATCAGTCTGATCTTCGAGTTCCGGTAAGATTCTGACGTAACAATACGTCATTGGAATTCCATCACAATCAAATAAGCCTTTCAGCAGTTATATTCTAGACCGACAATGGAGCACAGTGAGTGATTCCACTAATACACTCGCTTTCTCAGTATATATGACGTGAAAATGTTTTTAATCTGTTGCGACCAACATATTAGTGTTACTTTAGCTCCTCGAAATCACCTTTGGGCGGATTTTCGGGCTATACAGCATCTAGCACATCGTGGATGGCTTTCTTAGTGTTAACGGACACAAAGATAGTTTGGGTGAGTATCACCCTCAACCACACCCTAGGTGGCCGACCAGAGGCAGGCTGACGAACAGCTAGGCGTTTTATTTGAATTGCTTAGATGAGATAATATAAGTGAAAATAAACTGAGTTTTTATTCAGAATAGTCTGAAGAGAGTCGATGAATAAATTTTTATAAACGGTGTTCGTTTTGTTTACGTCTCTGGACAAATGAATTGAAAATAATCTGACATGAATGAAGCAGAATATGAAAGAATGAGCATAAAAGTAACTTCAATTCGAACCCAATTAGATTGAGATCTAAGTGAGAGCGTTTATCTACTAGTTTTCTGATAATTTCAGAAAAGGGTCAGCGAATCCAACGGATGAGCGCTACTTGTTTAACTCAAACAGGAAGAACGCGAATACAACCAAAAAAATCGATCTCCCAAGTACATTCGATACCTGCTAGATGTAACCGCCATACAAACAAATAGTAATCAAACTTCTTCGTTCACTCACTCTTGCTGTCAAGATGTGCCCACGTGTCCTTGCGCTCTTGTGAGTGATATACTCAATCAATACATTTCCATATTTTTATTTACGTTTTTGTGTTTTCAGCCACACAGTCGACTCGTACCTTTATTTATGGAGAAAATGTCTCGATATAATAGCATCATCCCAACAATATCAAGTTCAAATATTCAACGAAAACACCGATGTGTACAAAACTATTCACGATTCTGAAGTATTCGTGGTCGTCGACGAAATAATCCACGACGAATGGTTGGACTTTCGCCACCAAATAACGAATCAACAACAGCTGAAGAAACATCTGAGAAAGTAGGATCTTTGCATCAACGTTTTTCATTGCCTTCTTCTATCTTTTTAGGCGACAACAACAACAACCGATATGGATAAACAGATTGAAAACGACTTTTTCAAAGCGTACTTCAATCAAAACTGGTCAACTGAAACACTCAACATCAAATTCTGAAACACTATTGATAACTATGAATACAAATCAGCAATTTACATCAAATGCGACATCGATCACAGGCACGATAACAAATAGAATTGAAATATTCATTCGTAGGAGTCGAAGTCAATGAATGAAAGCGACAAGATCTTTATTTTAGCATCGATCTATCGACTATATGAACACATCTATCATAATATTCGATAAATACTCAGGAAAAGAAGAAGGAAATGAACATTGATTAGTGTACTATTGGATATTTTAATGACAGTTACGAGTAATTCGCTCCTTGGCTTGATTTGTTTTGTTGATAACGATCTTTGAATTGATCATTGGTTTGTTTAGGGTTTTCTCGTCGAAGAACTACACCGGTCAATATCTTCGATGGTATGTAAGCTTCTCTTTTCTGTTGTTATGTATTTGTAAACATCACCATTTCATCTTTACTGATTCTTTCTACATGTCGTTCTTTGACTTGTGAACCAATCGATTATTAACTTCTATTTCTCGTTTTGAAAATTGTCTTTTGTCTTTTCAGATAAGTAATTCCGAAGAAAATCCAACCGCGGGTAATCTGCATGCATTGCATGCGGATGGAACAACCACAACAACAGATCTGGATGCACTCGATAATCGAACAGATGATTTCTATTCAACTTTGCATAGTTTCCACGGAACAACAAGACCAGTGAATCAAAATATGAGGTGAGAAAACATCAAAAGAGCTATTTTGCTTAGTGAATTTGTTTAATTGAAACATATTTTACATTGATCTTTTTGTTCTAGTTCTTGTTGTGGACGCAGCAAGGGGGAAAAAGCGAGACTTCATTTACTTCACACTATATGTGAAGTAAAACGAAGTATGACTGAAGTACCAGCGAAGTACGACTGAAGTACCATTGAAGTATCAGCGAAGTACCAGTGAAGTACTATTGAAGTATCGGTGAAGTACCAGTGAAGTACTAGTGAAGTACCGGTGAAGTATTAGTGAAGTACCGGTGAAGTATGACTGAAGTACAGATGAAGTACGACTGAAGTAGTTGAAGTCTGAAGTCTCGCTTTTTCCCCCTTGGGACGCAGTCATTGCCTTTATCGTATTAATCGCTGTTCACCCATGGAAGAAATGAGTGAATCTTCATTATTTCTTTGGGTGAAAAGATAAAGTACTATCCCTAAAAATTGATCTTCTAATACGATTTTGTAACGATAGATTTTTTAATGAAAGAAATAAAATAAAACAAAATAAACTAAAACGAGAGAAAGTTTGCAAAAATAAACCTGTAAAATCAATTATAAATTGGAAATGATGCCGGTGCTCGTGCCGTCGCCAAGAAGTGTTTCCATCTTTGCATTGTCATACGGTGGACCAGGCGATTAGAACAGATTTTAACAAACACCACAAGAACAATAAAAAAGATCAAGCTAGGTACGTATATCCCAGGTTGATGAATCTGGTCCGGATCCGACCGGTTCCGGAATATGCAGGTCATTTCATGGAAGCAGTATCCCTGAAAACGGATCCGGTGACTGGATTTAGCGAGTTTCACCTGGAACCGATCAGAAGCTGCCATAAACGGTAGTCGGATACAGTCACAGAAATTTCCTGCTGGATGCGGAGTACTTGAGGGGCGTTTCCGCCCGGAAAATAATAGATTTCCTGCAGGGCTTCATCCCATATTAGTGGAATATTGCTTTCGAAATCGTCGTGCTGAATAATTCTTGATCTTTGAAAAAAATTGCAGTGGCGAAAACTCCAGCCAAGATGTTCAATGCAAATTCCAAAAACGAAACTAAAATAAAAAATATCTCTACAATTTTCATTGGTCGAACCGAAGTCATGAAAGATTCCCATAAATGAAGTTGATTTCCAATGAAATTTTTGTTCATTTTCGATCGTACAGTGGGACCTAAGTTGTTGACTACGAAAATATCTTTTCTTTTAAGGCCATTGATGGCAATTCTTCGAATGGGTCTGGCACATTTTGCCGACAGATCTTTATGCAAAAAGTCCACTACATAAAGTTTTTGTCACCAAATCTTGAGAGTATCGATGAGAAAGTGACTTTCAACCAGACCTACCCACTGATACAATACCCTCTTCTCCACTCTCATCCTCACACCCACCCCGAACATGGTTTCTGTATTTGGCTATTTTTCTTTTCGAAACGTTTTGTTGAAGTTGATTTTCGTGAATGATATTCGAGTTTTAGTGGGACAACAACAGTTGACATTCCAAAAGAAAAAATTAACTTTCGAAGTGATCCAAGCCATTGAAAATATAATAATCTTGTCCTCGGCATAGTGACCCCTCCTATATTGCAGGAATTATTTGTAACGAATAAATAGTTCATTTCAATACGTATGCTTCAGACACACAAATCTGATAGGATTTTGTCCGATCGTTGGACTCCGACAGAATCCAACAGAGGATCCGATCGGATCGGATCGAAGTATAAGATCGAGTAGACTTGGGCCGATAATTTGTTCGTTCTCAGCTAATTTGCAGTTGTATCAAGAGCCTTCTCTCTAAAAAAAACCGGGCGATATTGAACCATAAAAAGTTTTAGCTAGCGTCTAAAACCTTTTCTAGTTCGGCACATTTGGCTAAAACCATTTTAGGTTCTAGACTTTTTCGCTAAAACCAAAAAAGGTTCAGTATGACCTGATTTTTTTTACAGAGTTGGGAAATATCAACACTCGATGCTTCCTTTACTTTTATTAGTTATGAAATCATGCAAAGCATATTTTACAAAAACAGCAGCAAAAGCAAGCGTTATAAGGTAATTCAAACACGAAAGGGAGAATATACAGAGGTCCTGATGTTGGTTCAACGAGTTTCGTTGACAACGAAAAAAGCATTAATCCTTTTTTTCTGATTTAGAAAAAGGGTTTAATTCTAGAAGAAAAAGACAGAATCAACACTAAAAATTTACAGTTACACAAATCTATCACTGAACGTCGATTCAATTTTGGTTTCTCACTATTTCGATCAAGAGTCGGTACTATAACCTCAGTCTATGAATAGATTTACACGTAGATGTGTTCCTATTAAGATTTAAGGAAAAATAACAGCTCACCTTGCCAACTAATGAAATTCATATTATGTTTTCTTAGGAAAGAGTTTCTCACGAAGCATAAGTCATCGAATGTAATTCTCGATGGCAGTCTCGAAAAGTAGATCTATTTTCGTCAAGAACTAAAGCGTATTATGATTGAAAATCTTGTCAAGTATGTCTTGTTCAATATTCGTATATGTATTTTTCTGGATCACTTACTGAGAAATGGCATGAAATATTTATCGAATGCTTGCTTCCAATTTGTATCATCGTAATTACCATGACCTGTAAAGAAAGAAACATAGTCTTAATTACAACAAGTAACGCTCGTCTAGCGACTCGCTCAGCTCTTTCTCGTAGAAATCGTGCTTTCAGATATTACACTTTAAAGCTATTATTGTGTATATTAATTTATTTTTAGTGTAGATTAGATATTTTCACAAAAGTAGTAATAGATATTTATACCAAATATCAAATCGAGAACCAGATATTCNACCACCGTCCAAACGACGCGAGTGTAGCCCAAAGTATTCACATTGGACAGCTCGACATACCGTAGAGCAAGAGAAAAGAGAACGAAACCACCGGCACCAGTCAAGGCACAAATAATCTGTAGAAATACTTGTAAACCTGTTCCACTGAGGAGTGTGTATTTTTTGTGTAACGCAAATGAGAGTGTCAATAGAAGTTGAATCGAAAAACGTATGAGTAACGCATCGAGTAAGTCAACACCCAGTTGTCTGATTGTAAATGTTGAAAAGGTGAAGAGAAAGGACGAAAACAGAGCATAGAAAACACCGGAAAATTGATGAATTCCACGCGGTTGTTTTTTATTAGTAATCGTCGGAGAAAGAATAAGCGGATCTGTAGGAGTTATTTTCACCTCAGTTTCGACTTCTTGTACGGACATGATTTCAAGATAGGTTTTCACAAAAGAGTATGAATTTATTTTTATCGTTTGAATATTTATTGAAAAAGTCGTAAAAAAACCAAATTTCACGTGTGTTAATCGTCTTCACAAACGAATAATGGCGGTTAGATTAGAGAAGGATATGAGCGATTTATGAGAGCACTTTAAAAACGACAATCGGATACTGATTTAGAAGTGACTCATGATGTTTTCTTTGGACATCGTTCATTGTTAACGAACACGTGCTGTCTCTTGCGTTCTTAGTCGATTTGGATGGAAGAGATATTTTCTTTTCGGCTGTTCACTCGAACATCTTATGTACGAAAGTAAGTTTGCCGTTCAACTATTTTGATAACTATGAGACATTTTTAGACGCTGATATTCCGATTTCAACACCATCGCGAACTATCTATCAATATGAAACAATTGCTTCACCTTTTCGAACATTCTATCAAAACACCAGCCAACAGCCTGCTTATGTTTCATTCGAATCGATCCCGCCATCGATTGATAAAGACAATTCGTTGACACCACCATTCCAGAAGAAACTACCGATCATTCCTGTGATTATTCTCGGTTTTTGTGAAATCCTCGGTGGATTGATTGTTCTCACACTTGAAGTACTTGTCTTCGATCTTGCTGTTGGACTCTGGTGTGGATTTATCTATGCACTCGCTGGCATTGCTGCTCTTGTACTTGGTTTGTTTCCTAGACACGAAACTTTTCTGATTATTTTTTCATTTTCTTCAGCAATCGGAACCGATCGTGAACGTCATCAAGCAACAGCTGTCTTGATTTTTCAATTAGTTGGTATGGACGAAGCAAAATGTTTTTTACATCTCATACGAATTGAAATCTCCTTTTATTTAGCATTGATGTTTTCGATTACGGAGATCATCCTGCATGCTGATTTCTATCGAAAACGTTGTTTAACAAAACCTCATGAACCATCACGTGAAGCATTCTATCAGTGTCAAATTCTTCTCATTCAAATCGGTGTGGCAGCATTTGTTTTGATTCATACAATTGTATTTGCGGTGATATATTTTCGCACAACAATCGTTGTGCTTAAACAACCACATGGAACGTTCAATCTATCGAATGCGATCAATTTCACTTGTTAATTGTGTGTGTGTAGAATAACGTTTCCTTTTTATGATTGAAAATTGAAATAGATTCCTTCAGAAGATATGGTATACGCGAAATAAGAAAATCAGTTCAAATAACTTTCGAAGATAGATAATCTAAAAAAGAATAAAATGTTATAATTCGTTTGTACCAGCTGCTGATTAAAACTTGCGAGATGAACATCTTGTCAAAAACAATTTAATTCTTTCACACGGAACTACAAATTCGTCTTCAAAATATTTTCCTATCAAGTGTTCCCGATGAACTTTTTCTATACACTGACCTGGAAAATAGTGCAGAACGCGAAAAGAAAACCAAACTATTCTACACATTACAGGCATACTTGACTGAATTCAGTCAACATTTCGAATCGAAAACAAAGAATAAAACACTGCTGCTGTTTTATATAAACTACTTCTATACCCACATATCACCTTACATAAATTCATCAAAAATGCCTCGAAACAATAAAAGCAAACCATGTCCAAAGCCAACTCCAGAAAACAGCATATCACAAGCCACACCACCGCTACAAAAAACAACAAGCACCCAAACAGAGTACGTATCCAAAAAGACCGAGTGCAGACGAATACAACTGAGCATAGAAAAAAACGTTTTCCGATATTTAATCAATACGTACTTGTCATAAATTCTTCTCACTCTGCGCTCTCTTCGATCGCCTTCTTAACCTGAAAAGAAGTGGAAATTTATTTTTCTTCATCAAAAAAACATTCGTACTTTGAATCACACCTTCTGACTGTTCACGGACGATTAATTGATTTAAAACGAAATGGAAATCTGTCTTCTTTTCGACAAAAAATGGTCCTTGTGATAGATTCCGCGAAAAACAGCTACCCTGTTCCGCTTAACTAAAAATCATGTAAAAGAACATATTTTTTAATTCTTTGATTTTTTTTAGTTCACCGGAGGATCTTCGTTTTGTGTGCTTTACTTCGCTTCTCCTGATGGTCGTTTCGTCGATTTTTGTCTACCATTTATGGACAATTCCACCGATCGATACATGGGCGGTAAACACGAATCCGATGGGTTTTATGTACAGTGCTGCTGAGGTGTTGCCAGGTCCCAGGCTGATCATTCCGACGACTGGGTGCGTTAAAATCTGAGTTGGTTCCGGTACAGCTCTTCTCGATTCCGGCAGGTTCCTTGCCGCCGGATTCCGGTCGGAATTGCACCAGAAATATCCGATCAGTTCCTGACCGTGCCATTATAACCTGGGTTGTGGCTATCCCGGGCTTTACGACTGGCTCGAAAAATCTGTCTTTTTTGTTGTTTCGTGTTTTATGTGCCTGAAGTACATGATGAATCGAGCAAAAGTGTTTTTTGAAAGCCAGCTTACCCATTTCCTCTGTTTGTCCTTGTTTTTTTGAGTATGTATGTGTGCGTGTTTGCCTTCATTCATGTATGCATTCCGTGAAACGTACACCTTTCATTTGTTCATATGTTGGGCATGTGTGTGTATTTCTGGTTTGTGGTCGTTCGTCACAGACTTTTGTGAGAAAGTGGTTGATTTTGTGCTGTGTTTTTGACCAAAAGAAGAGTGAACATCTTTTCAATTTTTTTTCTTCCATACCTACCAGACTTCTTCACATTTCGAGAAAAGACAAACACGCATTTAACAAAAGAATTAGGAACATGACCGAAATACAGAAATTATGACGTAAACAAGCAAAATAATCAACAAAGCATTTCATTTTCATATACGAAATCGTCTACAACAGAACAGAAAATGGCAGTTATTGACGAGAAAAAGAGAAAATCTCAACGTGCTTAGGCGCTACAGCTGGACTTTAGGCGAGACGAAGATGATACCAAGAGATTAAAAATAATCTAGCAGCGAATATGCCCACACTTGCTATAGATGTAGATTAGCAAAAAGCCAAGGGGGAAACAGCCAACTCCAGATTTGAAACTGAAGATATACGGCTGCTGAAGTAATGGAGTACAGTCGAATGTGTTCGGAGAAAATTTAATTTATCGGAGGCCGAAGTGGAGTATCCTCCGGAGTACGGGAGTATCCCTGGAGTACGGGAGTATCATTCGGAGTACGGGAGTACCGGGATCCGGGAGTGTCGTTTCCCCCTTGCAAAAAGCCCACGACAAAGTGTGGCATGATGGCTTAATAGTAAAACTTCGAGATCTAGGAATTCCGATAAACTTGCTCATGATGATTGTATCCTGGTTAAGCTGCCGAGAAGCATATATTAATCTAGGAGACAATAAATCAGGAAAATTTAATATTAACATAGGACTACCACAAGATAGTAGCTTAAGTCCATACCTTTTTATTGTGTATCATTGCGACTTGATTCAATGTTTAGATGCCCACTCAGGGCATGTATTTACCGATGATTTGAGTGTGCTAGTAAGCGTACCAATTATGACATCCCTAAGCCCTATAGTAGCGCACTTAGAAAAAGAAGGAAATAAAGTATGTAGTAGAATTGCAGAGTATGCAAAGAAGTGGAAACAGCCAATAAATGTCCAGAAATCAGTCGCTCAAATCTTCTACTCGCAAATCACGTGTCTCAGTATAACTATCCTTATGGACGGAATAAAACTAAATGTAGTTAAGGAATTTAAATATCTAGGCTTTACTTGGACCAGTAAATTGTCCTTAAAACCAACGATAGATCACTGCTTGACGAAAGCTCAAAGAGCCGTAACCAAACTAAAATGGTTGCGAAAAGGCAGAAACATCACGGTGCCAGTCCTAAGACAATGTATGTTTGCCTATGTATTCCCGCATCTAGCGTGGGTTTTTCCTTTTTACTCTGTCCTACCACCATCTCAAAGAGAAGCGCTTGATAGAGAATTTCGAGTAGCAATTAGACTAGTTCACCACTGTTCCTATGTCTCAGCAGCTGATTTACACGTGGTAACGAAAGAAGAACCATTACAAGCATATGCGCAACGATTTATAAAGAAAAGATTGAGAAAAATCGATCGATCGGATCTCGGTCGATCGCCCTTTTTATTCGATATTTTCTACTGGGATAAGCTCAAAAAAAAGAAAAGAATGATACTTTAGGCCATTTTTTCAGACTGCGAAGAGTGAAAAGGCCGCTGAGCAGACAAGAAACAATTTTAATCAAATTGATAGATTTTGCACTAGAAAAATAGCAAATTAAAGATACAGATCAATCAAGTTAAGGTACCCACGAATGGAGACCTAACACAACAAGTAGAGGAGTAAACCCAATTATGACTAGATGAGACATTCTCTAAAGGAATTACTCTCTTTGTGTTGTCCTATCTTCTTGGCCATGCATGGTACGTTTTTCCTTAAGTCTCTTTTTTTTCCTATGTAAGCACCTCAGGGTGTCACATAAATGAATAACGCATAGACGAAATGCGAGACGAAGATGATAGTGTATTTCTTCAGATTACTTTTTACAAAATTCTTTCTTCACTTTGACATCGTTTATGCATGTTTAATGGATCTGGTGATGATGTACATGTTAACCAATCGATACAGTTGAAAATAGCATTCACATCACCAGTACTCGATGGAAGAACATCACCATAATCAAAACAAACATCAAAATGCTCCATCTTTTACACAAAATTTACTTGAACAAAGTCAGTGACGATTTCACCGTGTACACCAAGATTTTGATGTATCAAAACATATTTTGTTGTTCGAATAATTTCAGCTTCTGCTGGTGCTTGTTGTGTACATAGTTATTTGTGAAGTTTCGGATGAAGCAGAGTTTCTAGGTTGATCAACAAACAATTTCATTATTCTATGAAGATTAAAATCGAATGAAAGAAACCTATTTCAACTGTTCCTTATGATCGATGTTTCAACGAAACTTTACTCAATGATCTTGATCGTCGATGTTGTTGTCGAGGATGTACAACAACTGCATGTCCCTTACTATGATCAACATGTACTGGTTCAGTATTTGGTGTATGTGGATGAAGACGTTGTGACGGTGTTATTTTCTTGTATGAGAACAAGGTTCTATATCTATTTACTTAACTATAAAACCGAGTATATATAGTGATCAACTGATCCCTTGACATGACTCTATGGAAATTTACCAGATGACTGAGATCGAAAAGGATAAATCCATCATTTGAAATGAAGAAGAAAGGAGCAGAAAAGTCGTCATATATGCATATGTGTATATGACGAGCGAGAAAGAGAACATGTATATGGGTAGTTCCACCGGAAATCTCCCACCATCACAATGACCCCCTGCGATCAGGCTGAAACTTCCAGCATTTGGACCTGTCGGATCTTATTGGAATCCGACGAAATCCGATAGGATTCCTGGTGACGGAATTGCTTCGGATTGCGTCGAATCCGAAACACGGATTTTATGGATTTTCTAAGGGCCATCATAGAACATAGCTAAAAAAAACGCTCATAAAATTTGCAACAAATGACTGGATTTTTCCAGTCGGAATCCGACGCCATTCCGTCACCAGGAATCCTATCGGATATCATCGGATGCTCGGATCCAACGTCGGATTTGTTGACCTGGGAATGAGTTAGGAGGCTGATTTTTTTATCATATAAATAAGTTAACGAGAAGCCCAAATGCTGGAAGTTTCAGCCTGATCGCAGAGGGTCACTGTAATCGTGGGAGATTTCTGGTGCAACTAACCATACAAGTAACGCTCGTCTAGCGACTCGCTCAGCTCTTTCTCGTAGAAATCGTGCTTTCAGATATTACACTTTAAAGCTATTATTGTGTATATTAATTTATTTTTAGTGTAGATTAGATATTTTCACAAAAGTAGTAATAGATATTTATACCAAATATCAAATCGAGAACCAGATATTCTAAATAAGGATCAATGCAATTAAGTAGATTATGAGTTATTACATGAAAAGCTTTCAGCGCAATCCGTAACGGGATTAAAAGTGTGAAACACGACCCAACTGGAGAAACTTTCAACACATAGAATGGTCAATTTACTTCCCAGTGTGCATTCCTATTTATTTAAACTTAAGCTGTTGAAAATAACATATCATTCTCAATAGTGATGTCCGCTGCTTTTTAAAAGATCTTCGTTTCATCGGTCGCAATATGTGATGCTTCTTATTGCGCTTCCATTAACAGATCACGATCTGTGCTGAGATCTACGTGGGTCGACGTAACGAAGTTGAGAGTCACCCTGTCTGTGAGACAATGATATAGAGTTTATTTGCCTTTTCACATAACAACCTCTCTCTCTCTCTCTCTTCATTTTTTAGGTGCACGTTTTACAGAAAACAGTGAATAACAGTCAAGGCCAGTCGGTAACGGTTTGTCACGGGTTTTGGGCTTGTTTATAACGGTATTTGACTGGTTTTTGGGCCTGTCTGTAACGTCTGTGGGGGGGGGGGACCAAATTTCTACCCCTACACACTTCAACACTCTCTTTCAGATCGTGTTTCACAAAAAGAAAATAAGAAAACACGATAGGAAATATCTGCTACAATGAAAGAAAGGAAACGATTACTACAATAATTAAGATAAATGTAAAGAGGAAGGTAAAAAAATGAATATATACGATTTATTATTTTAAGATAGTTTGAAAAATGATAATACATTTTACATGCTTGTAATAACACTAAACTCTTAACAGTGTATCGATTTATACACGTTCAAAAAGCGGAAGAGGTACATTCTCGTTTTCTCTTTTTTGTCAAGTTCATCTAGTCGTTTCTGTTCAGCGTCTTGAGCACGAGAGGGTCGAACTCGTAAATAAGATATAAATGTTTTTCTGAAAATCGGTATCCTTGGTTTGCAAAATGTTTTTAGTTCTCAAAAAAGTAACATAAGATTTGTCCTCTCCGATCCCAAAATGCCTTCTGTAGATTTTTACAAAAAAAAACTGTTTTTTACAAAAAAGTCGCCCTTTGCATAAAGAAACTAATCCATGCAAACATTAAAAAAAAATAACGCCAGATTCTAATTCGTCGACCCAAATAACTCCTTAGGGATATTTTATAAAAAAAAATTTTTTGTAAAAAATTGGGCCTTTGTCTCAAAAAAACTTTTTTTATGGAAAATTTCCAAAAAATAACATCAGATTCGAAGTCTCCGCATCGAAATACATCTATAAATGTCTTTTCGGAAAAATCGATTTTCAATGTTTTTTTGACCCTGCGGACATACAAGCAAGCAAGCAAGCAAACAATTTATGTTTCTAAGACTCTTCTCTACGAGAAAGAGAATAAATATGTTGAATCAAAGTAGTGCTTCTTTTTACAATGGATCACAATATAATATTGACTAAGTATCAAATTGAAGTATAACTAATTAATGGAATCTTTGAAAAAAAGTTTATCAGAACGATCGTGAAAGGAAATATTATTGATTCAAGTCAAGAGAATATACATGCTATCATTATTGCAATCAATGCCAGTTAAAATTTGTTAGACTTGAAAAATCTGTTTTTGGTCATTGATGACACATGAAATCTAGTCACAGTGAGGTTTTTCCTGCGTAATATGAATTGAATTAGATAAAAATGAGCATGAGAGTGATGAAAACATGTCGTTCTAATCGAAACCTTCATATATCCTTTTATTCCGCACAAGATAAAGTGGTTTGCTCTGTTCTAAATCGGAGTAACTCGGAAAATATACTAGAAACATGTAGTCTAAGACTCAGATATTATTTCATTACGCAATTTATGGGCAAAAAGACCAAGAGAACATCTTTCTATTGTTGCATGCATGTTTATAGCTTTTTTACCTTCAGCGATAACTTTGTATTTTGGAATAGCTTCACTTGTACACGCAAGTAAATCACCAAAGCGTAATGGTCGAATAACTTCACCGAGATTGACATTCATCAGCACAATTGTTTTAGCCATATCAATTCCAAAATATACTTTCACATCTTGAACAAGGTATTGGTACTCCAGATCTTGATGAAAGCAAAATGTTTGTGCTGTTTTTCCATATTCGAAGATTATTTCCTTCACTCCATTATTTCCTGTTGGTTCTAAGTGAACAAAGGAGGAAATGTATTATTTTACTAGAATCACAAACATCTGGTTTGCAAACATTGATTCTTCTGGGTCAAGAATTGCAGTGTTATTTAACGAACGAAATTCGAACAGACTTACCCATTGAAGATAGATTTCATATCTTAAAATGAAAGAATATTTGAAAAATTTCGAACTAAAATATAGAAATATTTAGCACAGCACAACGTGTATATCACATCAATCAACTGTATAATACAAGAATATCCTGGGAATGTCAAACTCGATCTAGACCCAATGCTCAATCAAACAAAAACAGATTGGCTTCATACACAATAAATAAGAAGCATCACAAGCAGATGGCGCCACGCATAAATCATACCAGAATATTTGTTTGTTTCAGAATAAATACTTACATAGCTAATCGATAATGAAAGCGTTCCAACACATCAGTCTTCATATTTCTTCAGATCGATTTCGCTTTTTTGAACACAACAAAATCTATGCAATAACCGAAAGCCAAAAATCTGAATTCAACCGACTTTTTAAGATGAGAAATTGATTTCAATAACATATAATTTCTCATCGGCTTTTCACCGCTTTTTTAAGAGAAGAAACATCACTGAAAATTAACCAATTTCAAAAGAATCTATTTTGATTGATTTAACTTGATTCCTATTTAGCGTCAGTGAGTAAACATTAAACTGATGCATACATAAGAGTATTTTACATAGCGAAGAAGAATTTTGTCAAACAACAACGTGACGTCAATATATGGCAAGGCAAGACAGATCTATCGAATGAAACGTTACGAGGAAATACTCCATGAATTATTCAAAAAAGGCGAACAGATTCCAAAGTTCATTTTATCCGACGTGACAAAGACAATCATCGCTTAAAAGAAGATTAGAATGAGGAAGGAATAGACAGAATTTCTTCTATGTCATCGCTGTCCAATATGTACGAATGTGACGCTGTCTGCTGCGAATAGATTGAGACAGTAGTCATTCACATCGTTGATCGTATGATCAGTGATGAGCCCCAGGTCAACAAATCCGACGTTGGATCCGATGAGAACCGATCGGATCCGACGAAATCCGATAGGATTCCTAGTGACAGAATTGCATCGGATTCCGATAAGATCCGACAGAAACCGATATAGGATCTGATCGGATCCGAGTATGGGATTTGTCCACCTGGGAGCGGTAAAAAGAATAGAGTTCGATTTCACATTCATCTACATTCACTTGCTTCAAGATGAATCCAAATAACCTTTCCTTGACGAGTACGTAGGTTTCTCTTTTAGTGGAGCTTCTCATTTCTTCCTAGGACAGCTTTTAACATTAATTGGGATCTATTAAAAGTTTTAATGTGACATTCGATGATTTTAACTCCTTTCAACGAACAAAAAACTATGTGGAACTCATGCAAGCGCTCTCATATTATCAGACTGCCGTTTTGCCTTTGTTTATAAGCAACTTAAGCGTATCGTGTCATCACACCAAACTTTGCTTTTTCTTCATAATCCAAGCACGCCTGATATTCAAGCGTTCTTTAGTCCCTGATGACGACAACTGAAACATTGTGCTTCGTTTCTCAACAATTGAATATTTATTGGGACTTGTCCATGTTCATTCTTGGTATTATTGGTGCTATATGGATTATTCTAGCTTTCCATCATCACACTCTTCGTTCCAGTTCATATTGGACCTATCTACGATTTGCCGCTGTTGCTAGTTTGATACAAATCCTATTCAGTCTATCCGATCGGATCATTTATGCTGGGTTTGACATTCATTGGACAGCGACTAATGTAGCATGGTGCAAAATTCACTATTTCGCTGCACATTGTACATCGTTGAATGCTCTATCCTTTCTGGTCTATTCAGCTATCGATCGATTCTTTTCGACATGTGCTTCTACTGCCAAACGCGCTTGTACGTTTACAATAGTATTCTGGACGATACTGACTATTCCAACGTTAGTCTATGCAAAGCCAGTACAAATCAAACTGAATGGATATTCGTGTGAAAACACATTTCAGATTTGGTCACAAATCGTCGTTTTCTTTTTCAGTCTTTGTTGCTACGGGATATTTCCATGGCTTTTCATGAGCTTATTCGGATTTTTAACCTGGAAAAATCTTCGTCGGATTCATCATCGTCGAATATGTATTACATCTTCGGTTATCCTCACTCATAAAGCACGTATCGACGATGACCTTACATCGATGTTATTCCTCCAAATCTCCTCTTGTATTTTATCATCCATTCCATTTTGTAGTCAGAATATTTACTCCATTGTAACTCAAACGATGAATAAGACTGAATTGCGTCAAGCACAGGAGTACCTGTATCTTCGAATAGCTCGTCTAGCATTCTATTTCAATTATATCTCCACGTTTTATATCAACTATTTGTCCTCGGCAATCTTTCGGCAAGTATCAAGACAAGTTCTTCGAAATTTATTTAAAAACAAAGAGAACTTATCTCGACAAGCGACTATGGTTAATCATCAAGAGCCGAAAACACAATGATTCATAATGCGCGAAACTTTTATCAGTTCGATTTCTTAATCTTATTTGATAGCATTATATCCGGAGGACAGAGCAAAAGATTGAATATCGAACAGCAATGATTGGTTTTTATTCGATTTTCTTGATTAGGATCGTCTCATTTTGTAATTTGATCATCCACTTGATGTTTCTGTCAATTGTGTTGTCGAGCGAATTTTTCTTCTCAATGTATTACTCTGATTTCGCAAGTCAAATTTATCTCGATCAATTTGACACTTCTACACTGTATCATTCACTAATAGTAAATATTGATTGATATGCCTTCAGACATCGACGTTTGACACGAATAAACAGAATCTGTGCTAAAGCAAATAGGATAACGTATATTTTCGAAAGAACATAATTGTTCGATTATATAAGATTAAAGTTTCTTTCATATGTACCTGAATTGGATTTAACACATAATGTAGAACAATAACTAATGATACTGAACTGATAAGAGGAGGACAAGATACGTGAGATGCCTTCGTTTTATCTCATTCGTAGACTTTCGACTCATTCTGTGCATTTGTATTAGCCAGTGAAGAGTTCCCTCTATCGAGAAAAGAACACAAAAGATATGAGATAGAATGAGACCCAAGATAAAGTATCATGGCATCGACAATGACGCATACCATTGTGTATATATATTATGTGTATTTATTCATCATTTCTTCTATGGCCGCAGCTTGTAGGCACTGAGAATAAGCAAATAAAACAAATCATTTCTCTTTTCTTTTCTTTCAAGTGCTGGTATTGTTGTTTAGTGTGACTTTGAAGAAATTCTCCAACGAATTTATCTTAACATCTAATTAGTGGTATCTACACATCTAGTTAATCAATGTTAGGCATTAATAACAACAGCAGTATCGATATCTTCCTACACACATTTGGCTATTTACTTATTCTTGGTTGGTCTCTCTTAGCAACATTCCATATACTTGGTCTGTTTTACGGGTAAGATAAATTTTACATCGTTTTAAATACGACGCAGAAAGAGAGTTTAATTGAGCAGAACGCTTGCGAATGAAGGTGTTCGGCATGTGGGATGTGATATGACACAGACTCCCATATAAAATAGCCGAACGACGAAAAAAAAAGAAAAGTACACGTAATCGATATGATTGAAGACATGATATTTATATATACTAAAATATGACTGAATATTCGTGTATCTAGTAAGAAAATATTCCTACACAAACAATGTGATAAATCATACCTTGATAAGGGAAGTCTAGGAAAAATCATTCAAAACAGCTTCGATCACTCTGCTCAAATTAATCATGAGCCTATTGATAGTCAGAGTATACCCTGGTTGTATTCAATACGATTAGGATATGTACGCATGCTGATGACGAAAGAGCTAACTAAACCGCAAGAAAAAGACGAAAAACTCTCGAGGTTTCCAGCTCGACGAATTCATTTGGGAAATTTTATTCAACCAATCACATACATTTCATTTGTTAATGATAATGTTCTATTAATGTGAATGAAGATGAAAATGCGTTGATACTAGTAATTGCATTTTGCCTTGTAGCAGTCATATTTTGTGGGAAGAACGAATGATGTGATAGTTTCAGGCTTTCAAAAAAGCAATCACACATACCAGAATAGGTTGGCTCGTTTCCACAAATTCATAGCATAGTTTACGGCGAAAAATATTAAGCGAATATGTTCCACTGTCGTTGCTATGCTGTATTAGTAATCGGTTTTGAGAAAAGTCGATAGCATCAGCATTTGTTTGTTGTTGTTGATGGAAAAAACAATCCCGAATGAAATCATAGTTGTCGTGGCTAGCTTTGTCCCTATCTTCTTTTCCTTTTCCTTTTCCTTCCTTTCACTTTTTTTTCACTCCATTCAATCGAGGCGAGAGAGGTGTACTACTTCTCCCTCATTCTCCTCTTCCTCTTCTCTACCTCTATTTTTCTTCTACTCGCTCCTTTCTATCGATTATTAAGAAATCGCTACTCGCTGTTTTTACTTCGTTCTTTTGCTCAGTTTTGTTCGCCTTGTTCTTCATCATTATACTTCGTCATTCATTCATCCATTCATTCTTTCGTGTGTGTGTGTCATCTCTCTTTTCTTTTGCTTCTTCATCCTTTTACGCCTCCATATTCGTAAAAGTACAGACAAATAGTCATACGTAAAATGCAGTGTCGGTGACAAAGTCTGTTCGGGTGCCATCTGCTACGATTATTGTTGGACATGTTCTTCTTACATATAGCATATACAATTGCGCTCTCCATAACTCTGGTTTTAGCACTGTTAATCATAATTTTGGTATGGTTATTTCATATTAGCGGAATGAGCTATGGGTAAGATTGATTTCTACTTTATTTGGCGGGAAAATGCTATCGAGTAAATTCAAAACAGACGCTACCTTTGTTTTCCTATTTTCCACTTTGTTGTTTTTTGTTTGGTCGTTACAAAACCAATGCACAGATGAAAATACTCCCATTTTATTTTACCTGTCGTCTAGATTAAGTGTGTCGCTAGAATGACTACTGATGAGAAAGTTACCGAGCATTCATGTCCACATGTTTGCATGCTACCTTAACAGGTAAACAATTTAGATACATGAATATTCTTTCGTTTCTCCTTTCTCTCTCTCTCCCTCGCGCATGCTTTTTTTGTTCACTCTTGTTGACCGTTTCCGTTTGGCCTTAAGCCAATGTTTCTTTTCTTCGTCCTTCTTTCGCGTACGTTTTAATTGTTGATCTGTCAGAACATTGGACGAAACGAGATTATCAGATGCTCTAGAATAACAACTTGCCCACATCTGTCTGTTCGCTGCTTTTTTTCGCCTCCCAGAGGATATTCATCATCATTACAATAACAAGTACAGAAACCAATCAGATATATCAAAACAATGATAAATTCATTTGATCAAACACGCCAAAGATAGATATTATTAATACATGCATATATTTCTTTTGTTTTTGTTCGAGTTGCCCTTCGTATGCCCGAGAATAACAATGCAGGAGCTTAATTTCAAAGCAGCAAAAGGAATTAAATTGCTCTTTTTCTTTCTGTCTACAAAAAACGACAAAATAACAACAACTATAATCAGAATAGCTTGCTTAGATCAATAGGAAAGTCTATTTTCGTGACACTAGTAACAAGCAATTAAAGTTTTTTTTTTATAGAAAATGCACACCTGCTAAGCAAATAGTATGATTGATTGTTGTTATTATTGTTTCATTCAAGAGTGAAAAACTAACCGACGTTATATAAGATAGACTGAAGAGTAACTTGACAGACAGTGAAGAGGAAACGAATTTCTCAAGATATGATTTAACTATTGTTTAGATTATACAAATTCCATCGAAAACCATCACATAGTAATCTCAAAGAATTACCAGGTGTTTCAATAATTAAACCATTGACGGGCATTGATACAAATCTCTATGAAAATTTAAAAACCTTTTTCAATCTTCAATACCCTCGGGTAAGTCTTGACTCAAACGAATTTGTTTTCCCTCTAATTGACTCTTTTGTCGAATAGTATGAAATACTTTTCTGTGTGCAAGAACACGATAAAGAATTGATCGATTTACTCGAGCGATTACGGGAACAATATCCACATGTCGAATCGCAATTATTTGTTGGTAAGTAAAATGAATGTGCCGAATGACTGCAAGTCGTTTTCTTCTTATTCTTCCTCTCGGATGAGTAATTCATCTAATTAAAACCTCTTCATCGAATGACTAGCAGGAAGTGATTTTGAAGTGAAAATACACGAGAACGATATCGATGAAGAACAAGGAAGCGATCGGACACCGTTGGTAACTGGTTCGACTGAGGATCTGTCACGACGACAACGAAGGTCGATATGGAAACGACTTTTCTGTTGCGGTATACATCTCTATCACCCATTCACACGCTTGCAGATAACAGATTCTCTAACGCACGGAATAGATCTTAACGTGTAAGAATGACATGAAAAAGAGATAGCAGTCTGGATAATTTGCTCATTAACATTGATATTTGTCGCTTTCATTCTGTAAATAGAAATAATTACAAATAATTTCTTTTTTATTAGGTTCACTTTCGCAAAAGTTATCCGGTGATAAATCATCCAAAAGTGGAGTTACGGAAATTCGAAATCCAAAAATATTTAATATGCTCCCTGCTTATGAAAAAGCCCAATATCCGTACATATTAATATCAGATAGCGGTTTGATGATGCATGAAAATACTTTATATGATATGGTTATGTGTATGACTGATACAGTTGGTCTTGTTCATCAAATGCCATTTACTTGTGATAGAAAAGGTTTTGCTGGGTCTGTTGAAAAGGTATGTAGGCTAGAAATGAGATTTGATCTTGCCATTAAAATGAGTACATTGCTAGTAAATATTTATATCAAAATATTTGCTACGAAATCGAAGTAAAACGGGGGTTTTTCATTTACCATTAGAGAACAAATATGTACTTACCAGATTTTTTAATTATTCGAAATTCATGACAAAGACAACAGTCAAAGTTTAACTTCGTCTCTTCCTTTAGGTCTATTTCGGTACTCAACATGCTCGTATGTATATGACAATCAATTTAATTGGGATTAATTGTGTTACTGGAATGTCTTGTTTAATACGCAAAGAATGTATTGATCATGTAGGTGGTCTACGTGCTTTTGGCCATTATATAGCAGAAGATTATTACATTGCATACGAGGTTGCTAAACAAGGTTGGCAACTACGTGTGGCATCTTCGCCTGCTCAACAAAACTCGGGCGAATATTCTGTATCAACATGGATCGACCGAATGGTTCGATGGTGTAAATTAAGAATGCGCTTGAGCCCATTGGCATATTTAGAGCCTCTCCAAGAATGTTTTTCGTCCGCTATCTTGGCAGGTTTAGTAACAAACTATTTATTTGAATGGAATGCGCTCGTTGTTGCTGCCTGCCATATCCTTATCTGGTTTATCCTTGATTATTTGATGCTTCGAATAACTCAAGTATGTTTTGTTTCCTGTGACATGAAATGAATAGTGATTTGTTGGATGTCATTTGTCTAGGGCGGTGCACTTCCATTTTCGAAATTTGAATTCGCAATAGCATGGCTTGTGAGAGAACTTTCTTCGTTTTACATATATTTCAAAGCATTCACGGGCTCATCCACGGTCAAATGGCGTGGAAAAGAGTATCGTCTCGGTTCTGGTACACGAGCTGAAGAACTGACTCCTACACCTTCCCCTCCACCTGCCCCATCCCTTCTTGTCGAATCATCTTCATCATCTATGTCAACTTCCTCTTCATCGTCTTCCTCCTCATCGACTAATTCCATATCACCTGTGGCTGGCCCACACATTCTTTCATCGTCCCTATCTACGAAACAACCATCTCAGATTGTCTAGGAACTATTCTTCCACTTTGTTTTCAAATGTCTTTCTCTTTCTCACATCTTTTTTGTTGTCCATTTGTTTTTCGATTTTCTCAATTACGTGCCGGTCACAATCTACTCAAATCGTTCAAACCAATGATGAAGATATTTAGTCGAACGCTTATTTCTCTGGAGCCGACTTGAACCGAGATCGCAATCAGAAGTTTAGCATTTACAATCCATCTAACAGTGTTTTTTGTTTGGTTTCTTCTGCTATTTTGTATCTACGTCTCTCACTTGTTTTTTTTCTCTTGTCTATAAGAATGATTCGTGTTTGTTTGTCTGTTTGTCCTTGTCTCCTTTCTCTCTTCTCCTCTCTTTCCATATTGGTCTTACTTACTTTTCCTTTCTCTATAGGTCTTCGTCTATTTAGTGTTCATTGTTGTTATACGCAGAAAAAAGTAAAGAAGAATGGAGTACTGAACATCGTGAATCACTATCGATGAAAAAGAAAGCTAATTTAGAACAAATAGAAGCAATAGAATAAACGTATTCGTGTATGTCCCACTACTTCATAAGTTTGATGACTAGCAAACATATTTTGAAGTTGACAGAGCCTATTCGATGATAGATGTTTTTCATTGAGAATCTATGCAATTCAAATGTCAATTGATATAACATCAATACAACGTCCAGAATGAATGCTATTCATTGCTTGCACATTCTTTGTTCATACATTTTCATCACTAATGATTCTTTGTCTTTGTTAACCTTGTCCTAATGCAACGTTCAATGTCAACGGTACAATATAGGAAGAGGAAATGACTAGTCAAACATTAAATAGGGAAATAAAATAAACAATACAATTACGAATTCATTGACATGAAAATGATCGAGCTTACCGTTACACATCTATCAGAATTCTTTTGTCTATTGAGAAATTTAAGACGATACGATCGAAACTTTGTTCATGTTACATGCATGAAAAAAAAACTGACCATGAAATAATCCACTGTTGATAGAGTATGTACTGTTGTGTATCAATAGATATTATCCTAGCTGATATTGTATACTTGGTAATGCAATACCGAAGTTTAAATTGGAGCACATCTCGATTATGTAGTTTCTCGAACGTAAGTTTGCTAAAACTATCATTGATGTCTCATCGTATATTATAAATTTACTACCTAAATCATTCACGTACATGGAATAAATGATTGTACGAAAAGCCTAGAACGACACAATATTGAATAAGTTGAATATGGAATAAATGTTAACGGAATAAATGAGAATAAAAATGGAAACGGTCTTTTCTATGCTTGATTTGTCGATGCGTCATTTTTTGTAATAGGATAACAACATTTATTTATGATTGCCAATTTCGTCTGTAATACCAGTAATTGTTGACGAAGCACTACTTGTTGCATCAGTTAAATTGTTCAGGATACTGATGCGATGGTTTTGACCGTTTGAAGTGTCTTGATTATCAATGTGAAAGACATCTGAGACGATTCCATTTTGAGTGTCAGCAGGTGGAACATGTTCGATATGGTTCTCTGCTACTCCAGTACATATTTTATCATCAACCAATTGTTCGCTGAATAACGATACTGGCAGTATACAATTTTCTGTATTCGTACTTTTGTCGATCTTTGCTGTGTCCAGTTTGGATTTTTTCTTCTTCGTTTGTTTACTATTGCTTTCCGTTGTTGATAACTGAACATGCTTGTTCGTATTTTCAGCACTTGTTAAGGTTTCCTCTTGATCTTCATTCGTTCGAACGATGATCAAACTTTGATTTTTTCTGGTTAGTTTCGCACCCATTCTCAATATCGATGGCAGTGTGTGAAGTTAAAGTGAAGATAACTGATGTACGAATATACCAGAAATCGACAACAACAACAAGAACACCGAATATGTACGCGAATAGTGAATCAAGTATGTCTGAGAACAGAGAGCTGCGAGCAAATACTGATACGAACATGAAGATGGCATCGAGATAACAATGGAATGTACACTCTCGATATGTGTATGTATTCGACGTTATTGTTATTCAAGTGTTATCGGATAGATGTCTTGTCTGTAATGAGTAGCAATATTGGTCATCATTAATAATGATAATATAACAAGAAAGAAAAGGCAGAAGATATCGCTCGATTCGATTATCATTTACAGAATCTTTCATAGCATAGTTTAGAACTGAACGGGGCATAAGATGATTTACGTCTTAGACGAATTATTTGTTGTCGTACGAATGAGGGTAATCCCGAGTTTCTCTTACATTCTCGACTATATTTTACAGTCACTTCAGTGTATGAGACTAGATAAGATAGAATATCAATCTGTAGTCAAAGATACGTGATGATGGACGTACAAAGGCGATCATAAATCACATTCTGATAGTATTGCCAAACGTAGTATTTGCATTATTCGATAGTACATCAAAGTAATGATTTTATGTATATTGAATAAAAGTATATATCAGCTTGACTAAATATATATATATGTTCATCTCTTTTATTCTTCAGCTGAAGAGACAAAAATACATATACGAAAGATATCAGCAAATTGCTATCGAACAGAAATGACCTGTAGTCTCATTGTTTGACACATATAAGAAGAAGGAAAACAACAACAAAAAAAGCTTTAGTTCACAAGAAAGTTAAACCAGTTGAGGGTAAAGGGGAAAAGCAGTTGTCTGATTATCATGAGATAAAATGCACAACATTTATGATCAATCACGATATTCTTCATATTCCGGCCAGCGACTGTTGGTTTGCGTACCTATGCAAGACAGAAGACATTGCATCTACTGAGAAGACTATTATTAAACATACCATAATTTTGATCCCACCACGATAAGTCTTCATTGGAATCATGTGCAGTTATACTTGTTTTGTAGTCTTCATTCATTTTCTTTAGCGTTGGACTGGAAAAGATCAAATATAAGATGTGTCATCATCATCATCATCAAGGTCAACATACTTGTCTTCCGTGGCTGTCTCTAATACTTTCGAGAATTCTTCGAACGTTTCTTTGAAGAAATCCAGACGTTTCTTTTCGAACGCTTGAGTTCGTTCAAATACCTCTTTCATTGCTGATTCATAACGAGGCCTTTGTTCTCTTGCCTCGTTCACTGCTTGTTCGTATTTGGCTTTAGCAGATCCAACTTCTCGCCTGGCAACTTCAGCTTTATCTGCCAATTTTCGTCGTTGTTCTTCGGATGCCGAACGTTCGGCATCATCGGCTAATTTCGCCGCTTTGCAAGCTGCATAATAAGCAGATTTGTATTCCGAGATTTTATCTAATAATTTCGACCAGGACTTTTGCGCATCCATAAATTCTTTTTCGAATTCTTTTGTTTTTTTATAATGAATACGTGATTTCTCGTAATTATCTTTTCGCCATTGACGAAGTTTAGGTATTAAACTATCCGTTAGCGAGGACGACAGTGCTCCATGAACTTCAGCCATCTGTTCACCTAAAATAATTTTTGTTCAGTGAGGGGAATCCAAGAAAATCAAATCTAATTACCTGCTGTTGCAGTTTGATCCCAAAGCTTTTTATTTGTTCCGTATTCTTGTGATTTAACTAATTCGGTATGCCATTTTCTCGACCAAGCACGTAATTGATTCGTGTACACAGATTCGAGTTGTGCACGTTCTTCGAACATATCTGCAAGTTGTTGAGCAAGATCGTGTCCGTTTTCACATCGTTTCAAAGCAACTGAATAAGCGCCTGGTTCGAAAAAGCCTCGACCATACGCTGAATTATTCGCGAATGCTTCTGGACCAGCCGTAGCTGCATTAGAAATCGATGGTTGTGAACTGAGTGATGGAGGTGGGACAACACTTTTACGACTGAATAAATTCATCTTCGAAAGAGAAATGAAAATTTTTGACTTATGCGACAAAAACAATCAGTTTTAGTATAGATATATATATTCGTTTAAATCCTTGGTATGTCTGTGTGAATCATGCATGCAGAAAAACAAAAATAGATGCGCAGAAACGCGTCAGTCGCTCTTCTCTGCGCCCACTCGATTGTTCGTTCTTTTTGGGCGAATCATTCGTCTCGTCACTCGCTGTGCAGAGAAAAGAAGAAACGAGAACGAATCAACGATCATAGAAGGAAAGAGAAAAACAAGTATGACCAAGATCACTGATTCATCTTGTATACTCTGTGGAGGTTGATGAATTGTCCATTGTAGGAAAAATAAATGTCGTGAAAAGAGAATCCTATCATTATCATAAAAAGCAATAATTTCTCTTTCGGCTGTCAGCTAATTTAACAAATATCAGCATGTTCTTAGACGGTATACAATAAGACAAGAATGTCGATAATTCACTGATTCATATTTGATTGCAAACATGTTTCTTTATCTGATTGATTGAGTCATGGAGATTAAAATGCGTATAGGCAAACTCCAATCTGCAACGTCTGACTAATATCTGCACAAAAAACACATTAAACATGTTAATAGACTGTGCCAAATTTTGAGCTGGTTTAAAAGTAAAAGGAGTACAAGTATAAAATTATGGTACAAGGATCTGAAAGTGATCGCAAGATCGTGTGAGCGTTATTGCTCACTGCGAATGTTCACCTTCAGTCATCCCATCTAATAACATTTGCGTCATTTAACTTTTTCACAAAATTTATGGAGATCGGCAACAATTATATATAGTGACAGTTAATATATGAATAGACAGATTTGGTTGCGCCTCATATATCTGTTTTTTTGTAAGACAAACTGCACATTTCTGTCGCCTATGAATTGGTAGGATGCTCATTAACACACATTCGTACTATTCATGTCAGATTTAGTATCTAATTAGTAGTTGTTCGAAATCTGTACTTTGATCAAATTTATTTTCACACGGCCAAGCATGATCAATTCGAATATTATCTCTTTCTTTTTAATAAAACGATAGCACAGTCATTCGTTCTTTTCTCTTCACTATGTTGGAAATTTAGGTCGATAATTTGGCAAGTAATGCTTCCTGGTTTTTTCCTGCTTCCCTTAGCGTATTTTATATATTGAATCGTTAAAGTAAAGGAACATAATACATTTTATACGTACATCCCTATTCCTAGGAGAATCCTCAAAGTTTTCGATTGATACCCCACACAATCTTGAGGGTGGAACGACTCCATTCTGTTTTCATTATGGTTTTACGTAACTCATCCCACCATGATGTTAACACACTTTTGTTTGTAGAATGATGCTTCCATTGAAACAATTCATAGAAGCGTGAAATAATGAATTTTTTTTTATTTGTAGTATTGTATGACGTACCAAGCCAATTTTCTTCATAAGAAGGTTTACTCGACTTAGACTAACAGAGAGGAACGCATTGTCACAGAATCCTTCTGTCATAGATCAATCGCTCGATTATATTCCTCTCACTCCCATTCCGCAGAGCATTGCCTGAAAGGCAATGTAAGTTAAGGTTCCCGTCTTCTTTTTAAACCTCGTGTAAAGGTGAAATTCTTCTCATCTAATAGTACAGACTTTGAAAATTGTAGACTCGCCATTTCAATCTGACGTCAGAACATGTTCGTCTAATTTTAACATGAATAGGAATGCAAGAAACTACGATAATTAAAGATAAAAGTGTTCAGAGAGTCAGTCTGAGGCATATATATATATATAACAGATTTCAGTGCTATCGTGATTCTGTTTTTTGAGAGCTGGGGACGTTGACTGGTTCCTGTTTGGAATCTTCACATATTTAAGCTATACTCCAAAAACTTTTCGGTACACAGTTAAGAAAGTATCAAGTATAGTAAGAAGACATTAATGTACTTCGTTAAACGAATGTATTTTCTATTTAGATTTGTATTCGAATCTCAAGTGTCAACACAATTCATGCATTGCATCATTACCATCATAGCTTTGCTCTTAATGATAATATCAATTAAAAGTCAAACTGTGTCCGATCGTTCCTATTCGGAAACGCTTCAACGTTTAGCATCACAATATTGTTCCATTCACGACATGAAACTATGGGAGCAGCGAGGGGCCATTTTGGAATTGATAATAAAAAGTGTTAGACGGGCTCGAAATCCTATTGATAAAATCATCAAAGATTATGAACAATATCGAACTGAAAAAGAATGTTTAAAACTTGTAGAATACATGCCAATTTTGATTGGGCATGGATGAAAGATGATCTGTTTTTGTTTCATAGAGAAGTTTTTTTCCTAATATCAATAAAAACAAACAAAACGCAAACAGAATTCAGACATTATTTAGTAGTGGCACTCGCAGGTAGTGTTGTTTGCCTTTTTACTGGCATATTACAGTCTAGTTTACCACGAACTACTTTGTAATGAACACCAGGCAGATCCTTCGTTCGGCCACCTCGCACTAGCACACTATGATGCTCTTGAAGATTGTGTCCTTCACCCGGAATATGTGCAATCACTTCGAGACCGTTAGCCAGACGAACACGGCAACATTTACGATTGGCTGAGTTGGGTTTTCTGGGTTTTCGAATTAGAGTCTTCAGGACAATGCCTAGAATAATAAAATAGCCTTATCGAATTTCTTTTAATATGCGAATGTCATGTTGATTAAAGAATCCAAAAATAGTATATAAAGACGTAGGCCTGATGAACACATCAGTCTTTTGGCAAAGGAGTACACATCTGGAATCGATCAGACCGTTTTTGTCATTCATCAATACCTAGTGCCAGTGTTCTTTGCATGACTTTGTAGTCGAAAAGTAATCCAGTATAAATGTAGTTCTTTCAGCACTCACCTCGCATAGTTGGTTGTTCGTCCATTTTACTTTTCGGCAGTGGGCGTACGCCTGTTATCCACAGAGTATTCGTATGCATATGCCAGAGTGTATTGAACGAACGATGAATAGTCAATGTTGATGTCATCGAGCTCGCTGTTGTGGCGCATGTTTTCAATAAATTTGCCCACATTCTTATTCAGCGTCTTTGATTATTATCTAAAACGCATACCTGGTATAAGTTGAATAAAAGAACACAAAACAGAACAGAAAAAAGTTTAAAGAATTGTTTTCTTTTTCAGTTTTAATCAACAATTAAATGTCGAGTCAAATACCAAATGAAGAATGGTTGAAGAATAACAACAAGAAGTAATAAATATATACGACGCTTATTTCCGTTAGAACCGTACGGCTGAGATCCACCTGTATCTGGTAAGATTTGTAAACGAAGGCATTTAACCTAGAAAATCGTACTGTTTAGAAAAACGAAAGTTTCCGATCAATTTACGTACAAGAAAGTAGGATAGTGATAAACTAACGTAGAGTAATGAACAACGATAAACAAATAATGAATGAGTTAATAAATATGATGATAATGCAGCTATCATTCCAACGTATTTATAACCACAATAAGCGATTAGATCCAGTGTACGTAATTTCGATTGAACATTGAAGATGTAAAATGTAAAGCATAAAACGCATATTTCAATTACGTTCCAGACCATTACAGACGATGCATGCATACCCAACTGTTCCGGTGTAAACCTAAGGAGATAGTAATGATATTGAGCATAAAATGCATAATATCTATTTACCTGTCTTGAGTACCCAAGACTAGACCAGCGACAAGAACGTATGTGATAGCACTCATTACTAAAATATGAAGATGCAGATAAACATTAACTTGACAAACCAAGAAATAGTCATGCTTACAGGGAATATAGTAGTCCGGTGCATTCGTGTCAACACGTGGTGGGACTGGTTCATCCGCACTGTAACCTAAAGACCAGTTCTATGAAGAAAGATAATGTAATTGTATGTGAATGAACCGTTTTTAGCCTTACTCGTGGTCGAAATGGAAACAGAAGTAGACAAAGTTTCTTAAAAACATAAGCTTGATCAACAGCGAAATAGTACTTGATTGACGAGATGGACTTTTTCATCTAAACGCGAACGTTCACATTTCTGAAAATATTTAAACCAACCACTATTACTTCATTGGGTAACATATTCACAGTCTTGCCAGTAAAATCTTTCATGCCCTGTTCAACAACATTTAAGCCAACGTTAAAAAGTGGATTGCTAGAGAGATATTCCATTCCTGGCATAGCTTGATTAGACGGTATTTGTTGTTGAGATGGCGGTGCATAGAAAGCAGTTTGCGGCGAGAAGAAAGCATTGTGAGAAGGAGCTGGTGGAGGCTGAGGAACATTAAAATCACCTCCGTACGATGGAGGAATTTGAGGTTGAGGCATACCAAAATCACCTGCATAATTGTTTGCTGCTGCTAGATAAAACAAAGAGAAAATAGACAAATAGTTTCGAAATGGAGATGATACGAACGGTATGGAGCTGTGGGTTGATAGAATTGAGATGGTGGCTGTTGCTGCTGCTGTGGTTGCTGTTGTTGTGATGGTGGATGGGGATAATTTTTCCCGAGACGCATTGGACCACCTACATGAGATTGATTGAGTGAATAAATTTGTCGATAAAATTATAAGACAAAAACTCACGTGAACTCATGATGTTAGAATGTTCTACCGCACGAGAAAATCAACGAAATAGTTACGTTCCGAGTAGCCACCTCACTACATGACGAATTTATTGGTCGATATCTTCGACAAAACAGAAGAATTTAGCATATATGCATATAATAATCAACTAACGACCTCTATCTCTTCCACACATGATGAATGTAGTTGTTTCATTCAGAATATTTAGCGTAGAACAAATTCGAGAGCAAATATGATCTGTAAACATCTCTGTTATATTAAAAATACGACCGAGCTACATGTTTATTTTTTATTCTTATAAGAAAAATGCTCTCTACTGTAATAAAAGTGTATTTGAATCACTAGTCCTAACTAAAAGTTGCAACTGATCCGTTTTTAAAACATTGAATCAGGCCTTTCGCTAAGCCATTTCTTGATTTCGGGTGTTTGTTCCACTTTGTCATGGATGGCTTTCAATGCTGCACATTCTTCCAACGCCTTTTGCACACTTTGTTGATCATCGAAGAAGTGTATTAAATTGTAAAGTTGAATATCAAACAATGATAAACGTGAACCAATCCAATAGCCAGATTTATCTTTGCCTGCTTGTTTTTCAAAAATGGCGAATGTCTTCGTTAAATCATTTTCGAAAAACTGTTTGACAGCGTCACCACCGGTTGTTTTAGCTTTGTTGTAAGCTTGTTTGATATCAAGAATTTGCTCACCGGCCGCATCTATTCTCGAGAAAATTGATGTGATCACAGTATTAAGAAAAGGCTTCTCTTACCGATCAAAGCTGCTTCGATATCATTGCTACCGAACATATTAAAACGACGAGCTAAGAATCGTTCAATTGCTTTTGATTGCGCAATTGTGTATTTACCGCCGTCAATTTCGAGTACAGGTATTTTTTCGTACGTATATTTTGGCTTATCAGCGTCCCATTCTGGTCGAATATATTGCCCATCTTTGATTGTTATTGGATAGCGAAAATCTTCGAAGTCTTGACCAGCCGCTTTGAACAACATGCGTGATGTTTCAGCCAAACCTCGGCCGGCGAAATAAATCAATTTATAGTTCGACGATGATGACATATCTAAAACCTGAATCTATTGCGCGTAGTAAAGTTTGCTTTCCCCGAATAATATATTCAGCAGAGCGTGAAAGCCTTTGTTTTCAATTTATACTAATATAGGACACAAAAAGGATTCATACTGCCTAACCTTATGCTTTGAACCACACAGGAATTATTTTTTGTTAAAAACAACAATATAGGATTAAAACATATTCCTACTATATTATTTTGTTCATCAATATATCAGAATTTAAACAGCGTATTAAAGAAGAAGAAGAAGAAAGAAAAAAACAAAAATTCTGTACACATAAAGAGTGAACACGCAGAGAGATATTGTATCAGAACAAGTGTTGCTGTTTTTATAGAAATCAAACATAAAAAAGAAACAAACTAATTATTAGATGTTATTCATGGTCATTATCGATCGAAATGCGCTTAGCCACTGTTGCTTATCATACATATCACGAGCTTGTAGTAGCATAGACGTATTACGACTATTATTGTTATCAAATGACGACGACGAAGAACATCGAAACACGTTTCGAGCTAGAAAAGGAAGAAAAATCATCGAATCATTTTGTTCGTTTACATCCATGGAGGCATGAGCAAGACATACCAGGTTTCGATCCAGCCAATGTACGTGAAAAACTACCAGATGATAGTTCAGGAATTTTAACGCCATCTTCAATATCTTCAACAATTAGAGATAGAACAGGTATAGGATAGTTGGTTAGCTGGTAAGATTTTAAACCATTTCGCGTAGCGAAACGTGTGAAAAGCAAGATTTCATCGAATAGAAATACGTGGAGTTTCTAATGAAAATCGATTTGAATTTGTATCTCGTATCGAAAGGAGTTTTCTTACTTGGCCACGATTGTTTTTAAGTTCACCTTGACACAATATTCGTGTTTGTTTTTCGATCAATGAATGTTTCTATCGAAGACAGATTCATTTTCTAAAGAAAAAATCGTCCTGTTGAACTTACTTGATCATCGCTCATATAAACCAGTCGTGCAATCACATTGGAACAAAGTTGCGCCGATGTTGCTTGACTAACATCATTGATAAGTTCTTCAACAAAATTAATCTAAACGGAATGAAACAATGATTTGTTTTACTAATCAAAGTATTGATTAGTTACTTACAGTATCAAGTAAAACTCGTTTATCTTCATGGCCATCTTTCGTCTAAATACACGAAACAAAAACAGAATTATAAGTCCTACATGTAAGGATATTTCCTCGAGTGAAGTAGAAAAAGATCAATACATATGATAATCAAGATCGTATCTTGATTGCAGATACCCTTCTTTCCACTTAATTCGAAAATAAAAAATGTTTGTGTCAAGGAATCAGATGATCAGAGCTTCAGAAAGATTATTAGTACAGATACCGGCCTTTTTCCTATTGATATGACTTGACATTGAACTACCGTGAGCATATAACATCGATATTGAAACTGTAGGAACAGAGTTCGTCCTTCATTTTTATTCTCGGGTGAAGATCCTCGGTTTTGAACTTACTCGCTTTTGAATACGTTTGAATAGGATTGGATATTTCATTAAACGACTTCGCGGTTGATCTGTAAATAGAAAATTACATCTGATAGATGAACTTTCGAAGATATTCACATACCAAGAAAATCCCAGAGATCAAGTTTTCGACTAAAACCAGAATCTGTACAACGTTTGAGATAATCATCGACACGGCCATTTTCTTCACAACGTTTGGCATCTAATAGTTCTTTTGCGTTTATCAAATTCGAGCAATAGGATACGTAAGATAAACGGATACGTTGAAACTAAATCGAACAACAAATTTGTCATTGCGGAGGAGAAATCTTTTGAGAATATTTTACCCAATCCAGGTAGATTTGACCGACGGCATCGATCGAGGAGCTGCCTTTTGGTTTTAAACGATACAAGAGATCTATTCGAGCGAGAAACATCATGAAATCTGTCGAAGTAAAGTACTTTTACCTTCATGCAACGGTAGAATATCTTCAAGTGGTCCAAATATTTGTTTTAATTCCGAATCTGTCAAGATATTCAATGTTTTCATTCCATTACGATAGACCTATATAAGAAGAAATACGATTTTGGATCAATCAACATCTTCTTTTACTCGTTGTGCTAAACCCAAATTTTCAATCATTTGCTGTTCTTCGGAAAGTAGCTCGTAGAGAACGTTTTGCCGTTCGATCTCAGTAGCTGTCATCGTTTGTTTCAACTTCTCTCCGTCACATGTTTCTGACCAAGCGGCACGAAATTTCTTCACTGTATTCGGCGATGGAACATGATTCGACGCTTGCTGCGATGATGGTTTACGACGCACGTGAACATTCGCATGTGTATTATGATTAATTAGATTTAACAAATTCGCTGATGACGATTGTTTTGTTGTTTGAAGCATGTTGATGACACGATCACACATTGGACTTAGCAATTCCGACACAGAAGATAAACGTGGAAGAGATAAACGCTTTTTTCGTTGGAAATGATCGCCAACAATGTCTTCGAGTGAACGAAGTGAGACTGTATCCGAATCAAGTTTTCGTTTTCGTTTTTTCTGAAAAGAAAAAGGCAGATATTTGAGGTAAAGTATTACGAAATTGTTGGTCGAATTTACTTTAAATCGAAGTGAAACTGAATTTGTTGGTGTTGTCGTTGTGCTTAGCCGATTGGAAATTGTTAAATCATCATTCAGTGATAGGATTGATGATGCTGATGGCGGTGGTGGCATTTCATCCATCAATTCGATATCGCATGATGAAGATGTTGGTGAGAGATGTGGATGTTCACAAGAAGCAAACATTCTCGTCACCAAAATACTGATCTACAAGTGAATACAAATATCAGTTATTTATCGGTGTTTGCGAAGAGAACTACAGCGAGAGAGCGAGATGGAGAGAGAGAGAAAGAAAAAACGAGCAAAAAAGTGTCTCAGGGTCAGTAAAGAGTAACAGCTGTCACACTCTGTTCATCCAATAACTATTAGTTTGATCTCTATCTGCGAGCTGACCTCTCATGTTCGCATGATGCAATCGAACTATCTTCGCCAGTCTGTAATGATGATTGATCACTATGATACAAGTGGATGTAGTAGACAACGAATGACCAATGATGATGGCGATCATCCTTTGTTCAATCTCGGTGTCTGGACAGAAAAGTAATCAACATAATTAGATTATGATAAATTGATCGATAATGGCGGGAATGAAGACGATCATGTACAAAATTCATTAATATAAAACTTAGATTAAAAGAAAAAAATAGAACAGTGAGAGAACAAGTGCACAATCGTATCGTTTAATATCAGATTCTTTCTTCCTTCGATTCAAGCAATATACACATGTATACATATGATCTATATATCAAAGGGGTAGAGGCATATTGAAAGCTTATTAATGACATGACAAAATAGACAGGATCATTTGTATAAACAAATCTTAATCTGAGAGAACGACCTTATTTCTTCTGACATAATGAAGGTAACAAACACGACAATGATGCTAACGGACTTGTAATCTTATATGTCATAAGAGTTAGAAACTTGTGTCAACCTCGAACTGTCTACTGTATAAATACATTGCTATTATTCATTTCTATTACACAATAATCTCTCTCTCTCTTTAAACACATTTATCTCGAATCAAATGAGGTTATAAAATACACGAGCAAAAGTCTCTCGCCATCTCTTTCTTTCCTAAGCACAAAAAAAGTACGCGAATAAACTCTGTCCTATTATCGATCAAATGGCGTACCAACTGGTGGTTTAAATCAAGATGATACAAAACCTTGAATGTACAAGCAAGAAGTGTGGGACTAGGAGAGAGAGAAAGACAAAGTTATGTGCTACTGTCATATCATCGTTCTTTGTGCTCAGAAAGAAATCAATTTATTGGTTGATTGAACTTGCCATTTGAATTACCTCGTTTTATTTCTATAGAAAAGAAAAATTTCATAGAGGTCTATTACCGAGACATCGAACAATTTGAATGGTCTTGAAAGCTTAAAATAAAATAAAATAAAGAAAGAAAGAACGGCAAGTGAACTTGTTTCTTTAAAATCATTTTATTTATTAATTGGTTGGATTGGTTCTTTCACAGGTAAGAAGTTCAGCTTAATTATAATTGAATCGAACGAAGGACTGGTATCGTCATTGAAATAATGCTTGAATAGCCTAATAGCCATGAAATTGTTCGTGTCGGTTGAGGTAATGGAACCTAATATTGATAAAGGAGAACAAGGTTCACGTTTCTTACTCGACGTACCTGATAAGCGATGGTATGAAGGAGGCGAGAGAGAAGAAATATTCGAAAATGCCATAGAGCACAGTCGAATTTGGGCCGTGTTCCGATATAGAAAAGGCCAGCCAAGACGAATGGAACGATGTTCTCCAAATCGTTCAAATGATTCTCTCGTGATCGCTCAACCAGATCGCTTTTAGTTCCTACCATATTGCCATGAGATAAACCTAACTGATTTATAATTTTTTTGTAAATATCATCTTCGGGCGTTATAAAGCTTCCCGTGCGAAAGCGTTGAATGATTGTATAGGCTGACATGCCTAACATTTTCAATAATGCCAATGATGAATAGCCAGCTAATGAAGCGAAAGCAGGATTACAGAATGAATATGATCCATTGGAAATGAAATTGTTCAACGTGTTGCCACTGCTTCCGTACTGCATGAATGAGTTTTAGTTTTCAAGTTTCTTATTTTTTTGCGCAATATATCAAAAACAAGAATGAAAATGAATGATTTACGCGCGTGATCAGTCATTCAGTCGCTGATACTCTTCTTCTTCTTTCAGAATAATACTCAAAATGATGGCCTTAGTACCAACGTCAACTAGTAACCGAGGCAGTAATCCTGGCACAGAGAAAGTGTGCGATATGCTGCAGGAAGTAATCGAGAATCACTTAGTTTCTACCTCTTTTTGATCATCGATATTATTTTCGAAGATTCGTGATGAGTTTCACACACTTAAAACATTCATCTCTCAACAACAGCATGAGAACAGTTCTGATCTGAATAATTTATCTGAAATGCTTACTCGAGCCGAACATAACATCAAGGTATGGATAACCAACACTCATTTGTGATGCAAATGAATCTTCTTTGTAGGAAAGAACTGATAACGTTTTGAATATGCTCAATGGAAATACAGTGACGACGTTATCTTTTAATCAAGTACAAAATGCTCAACAACGTTATCAAAATAATTCAATATCTGATCAATATCAACAGCGGATCGACAGTGGTGCGGTGTCACGAGGCAGATTGCATGTGAATACCGCAATAGGTGGAACGTAAGTGTAGCTCTTCTTTTGATTGTAGGGAAAGAAAACTGAGCTTCTTTTGCCAGTCGACAAAGATACGCTGAAACTATACCAATCATATCTATTGGTGCTCAACAACATCGACCTGTTGCACCAGGTGCTGTTGCTCGTCATGAGTATCAATCGAAAATTATACGAAATCCATTTAATAAACGTAATCGTGAAGTCATGCATGATAATTACGGTGTACAGCTACCGCTGATTGAAAAGCAACAACAGCATCGAACGGTAATGTTCTTTGAAATTTCATCTAACGACCACAACATCTTGTATATAGCCGGCATCGCGAAATATTTTGTCAGGGAAAACAACCGAGCCAGTTGGTATTTTACCATATAAAAGTCGACGTAATCCTATTGTAAGAATTATCCGTCTTCGTTCTTCTTCTTCTTCACTCTTATTATAAATAATTCATCATAGGATTATCCAGTTCCACTCACAGCTGAAGATGCCAAACGAGGAATAATAAGTTTAGTAGAGCGTGGTATCATTCCACAAGGTGCTAATATAACATTAGACCCTCCTGCTATCCAACCGAAAAAATCCAGTTTAAATGATCCAACCGCCCGCATGCGAGCATTCATCAGAGGTAAAATGCATCTTTCTCTTCGTATAAAACAATATAATGTTCTAGACGATTCGAATATATCCGTCTATCATCTTCAACCGGCGACAGGTCAACTACTAGCTATAGCTGATAAGCCAGCCGTACCACCGGCAATATTAGAACATACTTCAAGTGGATTATTAAGCGACCCAAGTGAACAGAATATGAATAGAATAGGATCATCAACAAAATTTCATGCATCAACACTAGTTGAATCGCGAAAATCCTCGGGTAATCGAATGCAAAAAGGTACTCTGACAACATCAGCAACAAATAGTGGTATAGCTGCTCGTCCAGTATCGACACCGGCATCGAATGTTGAATATAAAAAAACTGTTCATTTGACTATACAGAATGGCTTGACGAAAGATCAAACTGATGAATTCTTACGATTTCGACAACTTCATTGTTTAATGTGGGGAAACATTGTGACTGTATTTCGAATGTTAGAAAAACTCATGTACGACTATGCTATACCAGTTGCGTTCATCAGCGGAGAAAGGTAAGAGATGTTAGCCTCCATATTCGACAGTCAATCTAGTTTTGATTAGAGTTGTCGAATTGGCACAAACCGTTGAGCTGGAACATAAACCTACTCTTGATGAACTTCTCAGTGCTGTTCTCAATCGAGAAGAAGTTGAAGAATTAGTAAAACGAATAGTGAGTTCACGTTGATTTCCACTGTTTTGAAATCTTGTTTCAACACAAATGCTTCTTTAGGGACGTCGATTCGTCGGCAGTGGCGGAAAAGAACGTGCAGCGGTCGCAATTCAAGCGTATTGGCGTCGTTTTCGTGATCGTCGAGCTTACATTCGTTTGCGAAAACGTAAATGGGCAGCGGGTGTTATTGCTCTTTCTTGGTTAATGACTGTCAAACTAGCGAAAGCACGGTACCAGTTGAAGCTCAGTCGTCAACGTCAGATCGAATTCTTTAAAGCAAAACAAAATGATCTACGACAACGTTGGGCAACAATCACTAGTAGTCGTCGTGTGATCGTTCATATACCCTCGTTAGGCATATCGCAACGTGTTCGACGAAGACTAAATACTTTGCCCATACGAGAAAATCATCAAATAGGGCGCTTATGCGAATTAGATGATCCCAATGTTGATGTTATTTACGTCTCACCTATGCCTATCAATGAAGAGTTTCTACAATATTATAATAAATTAGTAAGAAAACTCGATAAAAAAAAAAGATCACTTGATTGTTTTTCTTCGATTAGATCAATTTACGAAGCACTATCCAACAGGATAGCGAACAAATAGTACCTCCCACAGCAGCTGACTACATTTGTGATCGGTATATGATCGTTGTGCCTGAAGCATTACATAGTTTTCCCGTATGTACACGATTAGCTCTTAGCATATTCGAAATCTTCTGTTTCTGATTTCTATCATTTCAGACCCATAATATGTGTTTGGCGACATTACTTAAATACAGTCCGAAGGCGCTGAAAAGGTAAATGACTTGATTTCAATAAAAGAAACTTTTTTACACGATCGTCCTTACATATTAGGATTAGAAATTTAATCAAAGGTCGTGAAGCATATATGGTGACTGGTGTTTCACATTGCGATGATCTTTACATAGCTGATTTTCTAAATATTCCAATATTTGGTTTGTTCGAGCTTGTTCTGTCTTGATTGACCATGTTTACTCCATTGTTTAGGTTGTGAGCCCGAATTTTCAGATTTATTTTCTACAAAATCAGGTTCCAAACGAATCTTTGGCGCGAGTCAAGTTCCTATGCCATTTGGCGAATTTGATATATACAAAGAGAACCATTTCTTCGAAGCTTTGTCGCAATTAATTATCGAACATTTGGACATTCAACGGTGGGTATTCAAAATCGATGACGATTTCGATGGATTAGGTATTGCCTATTGTGATGTTGTCAAGCATCTTCCCTGCTATAAAAGTACTCTAAAAGAAGCGGCGCGATTCGGTGATAAATGGTCAATACGCTGGGCGCACGTAAGATGCGAGAAGACTGATAAATGTATTATCTATGCTCATCTTTTAGGAACAATCTTACGTCAAGGTTCTTTCTGAATTACCTGCTGTGCTTGAAAAACATACTGTCTGTATCAATAAGAGTTTATATAACGGTTGGCAAACGTATTCGAAAGTCTTCTTCGCTCAAGGTGGGATCATTGAAGCGTATCCACCATCGGACTCTGTGACATCGATAACTGTTGGTTTATCAATCGAACCAAATGGTCATCATTCAATTATTTATTCCGGTGATCATCTACATGCTGAATCTCAGTTTTCTTGTTGGGGCTTGTCATTCCCTCAATCGAGCGTCGAACCTACTGATTTGAATCAATATTGCCATCAGATTGCTGAACAATGCAAACAAAAACAAATCTTCGGCTATGTTGATGTTGATTTCGTCACATTTATCGATTCGAAAACTGACAAACAGCATGTCTGGGCTGTTGATTTATCCATTGGTTATTCAGAACATTTAGCACTGTATCGAATGACACGTTTTATTACAACTGGTCATTTTGATCCTCAAACACATTCGTTTACCGTCAAAGTGAAACAAGTGAAACAACGCATGAGAAATTGGCAAACGGACGCGCCTGAACAACATGTAAATCATCTTTATTTACTATCAATAGATCTAATACTTCATTGTTTTTCTCATTTTAAAATAGATTGTCGAAAAGAATCGCTTTGCTGTGTGGACATCGAGATTGTACCATTCTAACCTGCCTGTTCTTCAACTGAGCGTTTTTTTTCAAATATGTCGTGCGCATGGTGTTGGTTTCGACATTCGCGAAAGACAAGGTAGTATTTTTGCGTTGTTAGAAAGTGAACGGCATGAAAATCTCGGCATGGTGGCAATCGGCGATTCACTTCAAAATACACTATCGAATTTTGCTTATAACCTAAATTCCATTAACCAAGAAATAACAACAACGAATATGCAAGGCAGAAGTAACTTCATGGTAAGCACTTCTCGTCAGACTTTTCTTTGAGTGAACTCGTTATACTTGTTTTCAGTTGGCAATCAACGATATAGAAAGTATTCTTGGTATTACACAAGAAAATGCATCAAGTATTTCGTCAACAACTACGGGTACATCCGCTATCACGGGTACGTCGACAACTGTGGGCGGTACTTGAACTTATTTTCTACTTTTTGCTATCCGAACTAATGTTTAGTCATGTTTAATATCTTTTAAGTATTATTTATTTTTTCATGGACTTAACAATTGCGTTTTTACATACATTTTTTATCACTCGTATCAAATTTTAATGAGAAAAAAAAGTAGATACTCTATATGTGCGATTTTTTCTTGTAATAAAGCAATGAAAAATGGAATAGGAATGACTTCTCGTTATCAGATGACGGATATTGGGTAATAACAACCATTCGGATCTCAATGCCAAACAACGTTTTTCTATTGTCTCGTTGACATTTCCCTCCAGAAATGTCAGTAGACATCTTTCTATTTTTCATTCATTTGTTCCGAACGTATATTACTCTACTCTAATGTAATGCGACACTAATAAGATAAATCACTACGATATGCACGGAAGGAACAACTTTTTCTTTCTTTCAACGTATTTGATCAAAGGCCGTACAGGAAGTATTAATTTTTTGAAGAATGTACAATAAGTACACTATGAATAATCGAAATGTGAAAGAGAAAACCTCTTTTCCTTTCGCGTCCCGTACTCAGAGATAGGCATAGTTCATTTTCATGTTCATTATTGAACTTCAACAAGTCACGCTTAGAGAGTGTTTAAAAATGTTACTCATTTACAACTGATGTTCGTTTGAAATCAATAGTTTTTTCTGACGTCATGCAAATATTTGACTTGTCTTTGACAACAACGCACGTCAGCTCAGCTCTGCTGTCAGTTACGCGAATATTTAGAGAACTTCATATATTTAATTATGATTGTAGTGTTCGAGTTATGTTCGATGCTAATCATAATTCTGTGCTTGATCTGAAAGACGTCATCGGTTTTCCTCGTGATTAAGTACTACGACACTTTATGTTTCGCACTCTCAGTACTATAGCATTTTCTCTCTTTTTTAACAACTCTATAGGCAGATCTTCTTACACATATGACAAGCGGAATTACATGTAATCTCTTTTTTTTTCTATCTCTATCTTCGATCGCTGATAAATAGATATAAACTGCACACGTACGCACACACAGATCATTACACTATTATATTGACACTTGCCAGTAACGAAACTGCACGCGTATCTAAACCCTTATTTTTATTTTTATATCGAATAAATTCAAATGCAACAAATGAAGTTAGTTCAATACTTTTTTCTTCTATTCTTACCACTACTGTTTGCATATCCAAATCCTCCAACAAATGATTACGAACGGTTTTTGAGCATGTACGCGAAACAACGGTCAGCGCATCAAGACACAATGAAACACGGAAATTTGGATGATGAATACGCTATTCGTCAACAACAAATGTTTCCATTTTTTCCGATGCAACACCAACAACCGGGACAATTTCAACAAATGTGTCTCCCACACATCTGGACTTGTGGTCCTAATTTACCACCATGTTGTCCTGGCTTAATGTGCTACGATGGTAATGCAAAACGAGGCCGCCATTGTGTTGCTCGTGGATAAATATTACGGTGCAATACAAAACTAAAAACAGACTTGTGCATTCGCTCGGTTTTAATGTTGTCTAATGGTTCGTTTTGAAATAAATCTTCAGATAAACCCGATTTACAACGAGCATCGAAAAGATTTCGTTTATGAAATATATTGCTAGTAAATATTCTTGTTTTTTGAATATGAATGCAGTAGTATAGAAATATTTGTTCTTGTAAATCAGTGAATACACAATCAATCCATAATTGATGAGAAATATTAATAATACAATGAATTCGAATAGCAATACTGTGATCGATGGCGTCACTGATTATTCGAATCTAAACACAAACAGTCATGCTACTCTTGGAATATAAGTAGGATAAATCTCATAATCATCTAACATAGCTATGCAATGATTTATTGATCGTATGAGATTGGAGATGACAACGCAGCATTACTGTTTGAGATTTCAACATTTCACAAAAGTTAGTATTGTATTGTGGGAGCCATCTGTAGAGTTATCATATCACCGATGGCGTTTCGTCCTTGGAGACGTCGAATGGATTGCTTAATTCGACTTTTCAGTTCGGGTAAAGATACGAAACAGACAAATGGAAGAAAAAGTTGAATAAAATAGATTAAATAAAAGAAAACATTGAATTGTACATCGATCAAGAAAGTTGGAGAGATAAATTGTTGAATCAAACCCGTTACTGATATTGGCAACCAAAAGATCAGAAAAAGTGAAGAAATACCGAGTAATTGAATCGTCATCTTACGATTCTTTTTCATTCGTCGAATATTTACTTGTAGATCCGCAGACCGACATGTCACACGAATGATTAAGATCATATTCGCTATTGCAATTGAAAACGCAGGGATAATTATATTAGCTAACCATGTGATAATGCCAAGAAGTTTATTTTGATAGAAACACGGTGCTGTACAAAGCAATTCATTGTAATCCCAGTGATTGACGCATTCATAGATAAAAATAAAGTAGCCATAAATACTTGGTGCGTACGCAACACTCACAAGTAACGGTATATAATGAAATAGAAGACATTTCCACGGAGTGCGAAGGCTCACATGAGAAAATATGAGAATATGCCGTTCAATCGATGTCCAAAACACTAAATGAAACATCGTAGATTATGCCATTTGAGTAAAATTTAATAAAAACAAATGACTTACTAACATGTAAACTGATACCATTTAATGAGAATTCAAACCAATTGAAGAATGAACAATAACTTGGTGTAGATGGACGCACAACACCTGTATGTAAATAGCTTTCAACCATGGATAACTCTGTTGATACTTGAATGAAACTTGTTATCAATAAAACTGCAATAAAATGGTTTCGGACTGGTCGAAATAGTTTATATGAGCCATATACGACATTCATGAATATGAATAAGGAGAATAAAAGTGACAATACTTGACAAGGCAAGAGAATCGCGAGTTTCACAGAACGATGATTAGCAACAGATGCAGTCATATTTACAGATAAAGTATTGGAATTATTCGGAGCACGTAGAAATATTACGTTGGGATACATTGCCAGTCTTACGTTCAGATAATTCGAAAGGAATAAGCACTTGACGTATTCAGATCTATGAAGACTGAATTGTTTTTATTTAGAGCTATGTTTTTGAAGACGGAAAGGGAACACTTGGATTCTCTCAATAAAATTAGTTTTCTTTACCTGGTATCAAATGAAAATTTAATCGACTTAGTTTACTAGAAGTATCGATAAAAGTCGTTCAGTTCGTGGATAATTTCAGTGCACTTCTCCAAGCCTTATCATGTACCGCAAGTCGTTGTTTTCAAACTATTCTGAGGTTGACTAATTAGAGTTCAGCTGTCCGACCAATGAAACATATGTAGTTTTACTACCCCTGCTAGTGACAGTTCATTCAAGAGAAACTATTAACTATATAGATAAGAATGAATAGATCGAACGTCGCAACTCAGAAATTCACGCGACTGATCAACTCAGTTTTGTGAAGGTATGTAGATTATGGAATAGAGCATGAAGGTTAGAGTTGTTTAAGAAAATACTAGGCTGATAACGTTTGTTCAATAGAGAATAAACAAGAATTAGAGCTCGTTGAATTCGTATAAATCAAGAATAAGGATTTCTTCTCAGTAAATCCACAAACACAATACTGTTTAACATAAGAAAACTTTGTGCGTTCTTCTCGATATGACAACGTCCCACTTTATCGTGAAGAATATGGAAAAATCTTGATTACAAAATAAACTACGGATTTCTTACGGCTTACAATAAGTATAATTATTAACCTCAATGTATTAGACATCCTATTTATTCTACGTTCGTTACAGATAGATTAGAGCATTATTAATCTTCATATAACACAAGAATGCAAACCAGAATGACATAGGTACAGAAATTTTATCTAGTAGTATCGTGTTTGTCGGCTTTAATCGCTATCGAGCACGCGGACTTAAGTACAAAACTTGCTGTGATGTTTGTTAAGCTGATTCTGAAGTGGAAAGTCACTCGCAGGTAAACATCGAAACACACATGACATCAGTGATCGGATTCAACAATTAATTTTATAGTAGGGTATTGTATTTGTGGAGGCATAGGCTGTAAAATAGCGCCTGATGTCGTCAGAATTGAACAAATATTGGCTTGTCGGACTAAAACTATATAAGTTTTTTGTTTTTCAAGGATGTCTACTGATGTGGGCATAGACTCAAGTTCTTCATCCTTGACTGCACACAAATTTCCGGAATTTAGTATGCGTAATCAAGATCAACTTATAAAATGAACGAATTCAAGCTAATGTATAATATTCAACGAGTCAGTTGTAGCCGATAAGTCATTTGTCTGTTTGTGATAGCAAATGGTAATTACGAATGGTGATGCATGATGTTTTTCTTTGATAAGGAAACGAGACAAAATGTCATTAAGAAATATAATTAAAAACGTTCCAAATTGAGTTTACCTGGCCATCCTGACCTGACCATATTTACAGTGCTTTTGAAAAGTATAAAATAAATTCAGCATAGGCTGCACTTCTTACGCCTTTGTACTTACCACCTGACTCTCTCTTATGAACAACATTCATTTTTTGGTTAAGACCAAACCGTCCTGATGAAGCTTCTTTTATTTTCGTACAAAATTCCATCACTTTCTGTTCTCTCGCTTACACAAACGCATATCTAACAAGAATAAACTGATTTCGTTTATATATGTAATCATGTACACATCAATATCAATAAATTGTTATTTTCGGGAGAAAAAAAAACGAACAACAAGTGTTTTTGATAGAAAAGACGAACAATCAAGCATAGGTTAACATACATGCACAATCGTTGGTCTAACAACAATTAGAAAATTGCAATATAAGTGAATATTGATTAGGCTTTAACAATAACGAACAACAATGATTGTACTGATATTGCACAATATAAAGAAAGAGATATAAAATAAAATACGGAATGTCTTCACTTTTTCTTTGATGTATTTCAATTCACTGAAAAAAAAGGCTACTTTACGACATTTTGTCTTCTTCAGCTTCTTTCAGTGGATGCCACTGGGCAATAGGTCGCCGAGGCGAGGCAAGCATATCCGACCAATGACGTAATTCACTTCCGGTTGCACTACAGCCTAATAGAACTTTTCCAATGGGTTCAGACGTCCCAATACGATCATAGTCGACAACAGTAACCAATAATTGAATTTTCTAGTAAAACAAAAGTAGAGTTAAATCAATGTTCTATGTTCGATAATAATCAACTTACTTGAATTTGTTCGAACGGCACTTCAAATGTAAATGATTCATTATAATACGGATTCAATGTACATTTTTTAATGGACGTTTTCTTTTTTTTCAAACGTTTTCCATTCATCATGATTGCTAGTTTCACATACGGATCTAAGCAGCGAAAACGACAAGTTAATTGAATTCGATTTACTCGTTTGATCTTATCTCACCAGAAAGCCCACCCATATCCATCTTTTTGAGATTCTTAGCTTCAAGTATTGTCACTGTCAACTTGCCAGCTGTTGGAACATATCGTAACGAAAAGCAAATGTCACCCAATTTGTTTTCCTAGATAACACGAGATATTTATCAAGAAGAAGCAATAGTCGTTCATCGACGTACCGCGTCTCGTTCGCCGGGTGGAGGAATTAAATCTTTTATTTCTCGAATTATTTTACCTAAATCGACTGTATTTAATGGAATTTGTAATTCACCAATTTGATCATGTCGAGAAAAACGATCGAAATCAAAAACAGCAAAAACCAGTGTTTTCCCACCGATTTCTCCATACGGCAAATTCTATACGAAAAAAACAACTTTCTTCAAGGAAGTTTTCCATGAAATTCTCACCTTGAAAACGAACGTTTCGTTAAAAACTGGATTCAGCGTTTTCCGATGAACTTTGGTTTCGAATTTTTTCTTTTTATCCGGAAAAATATACAATTTAACATACGGATCGGACGTTCCACTCAAATCCATTGCTGGTAACTGCTGAGCTTGAATAACTTCAACTTTCAGCTAAAGAAATCCATTCATATCTATCCAAATAATTTATCGACGCAATTCGTACCTCTTGTTTTTGAAAATCATAATCGAGTGAATACTCCAATTTACCCAAATTTTCAAATTCAACTCGTTTGTATCCACTTCCTTCATTATCTTCCATATTTTGAATTAAATCATCAACATCCGGTTGAACCTGAGAAGAGATTATATCAATGACGACGTATTCATCTACGTCAACAACGCGTGTTTTTATACGCTCGCAACCAATAGGCAAGTAACGACTCATCGTATCGATAATACCTTGAAAATGAATGCCTGACGAATCCTACCTTTTCTTTGTGTAAGCTAAGCGATTTTACAGCTTCGAGATCGATACCTTTGCCAGCCTTCACCCCCTTCTTTTTCCATAGCCTTTTACAGGCACGACGAATGAAACATGTTAGACATATGCTCAATATCATGAGTATAACGATTGCAAGAATGATAACCATCCATGGCGACACTAAAATTCGATAAAAGAAAAACAACTTATACACATTCATCTTATTCTCTCATACAATATCAACATTTTACTACTAGGCTGCTATTCTCAAAATAAAATATAAAATTTCAAATATGCATACTTTTCTGACCTAACGAATCGCTCTGGTTTGAAATGATTGTTTTACCGGACGTCGATGAGTTGACGCGACTAATTTCGACTTTCACGTAAACATTTTTACCTGTATTTTTCATGCACCCAAACGATGGAAAGCATCCAACCTATGTTGTATCTACACTAATGGTAACGTGTTTCGTATTGATACGTATTTCGCTCGTCGCAGTTCTCCAGCTGCGCGGAAAAATTAAACGCGAAAAATAGTTTGTAATAGCGTGCAACAAAACAATACAAGTCGGGTTTCATTTTTCGCTACTGGTCTTCTCGTCTACTATAGTTGTACATCAACGCTCATAACATACTCGAGTAATGTGCTTTGTTTCCGTTCTTTTTATTAATCATTCGATAGCGTCATTTCTAGCCGTGTATTGACTATCACGCATTATTTGACTTGAGAATGTCACCAAGAAACAAGAATGTCCAGACGAACAAGATATTGAAAAGAAAGCAAACAGAAAAGGATGTATATGTATGTAGAGGAAACACAAGAAGAAAAGAAATTCTCCTATACAACAAGTGGGAAAGATGGTGTATATATATATATGTACAGTTCTGTTTTATGTGTTTAATGATCTGTAGATTGACTATGACAGAATGACAAATAAGAGATATTCCCACGCAATTAGATGTATTTAGAGGTTAATTTTCAATGACAAATACTTTATATAGAATTACTTCGTTTGTTTTTGTCAAGTGATAAACGTCAATTAGTACGATGAAATCTTTGTAGCTCGGTATTCTCCAATAGATAGACGACATCTATACGAGAAATCATATCGTGTTGCTAATGTGTTTCTTGCTTTTTTTCACATCGAAGATTTTACTACGGACGAATTATACACTCTTATCTTGGCTTCACGATAATGAAGAATCCGACATTCGAATATATTAGAGATAGTATCATCAAATATGAATGTCTGCGTCTGTCATTAGACTGTCGATGTTATTCTAATCTTTTCTTGTGATAGAATGGCTTCTTAACACTTACTTGGAACTTTTTTTATAACTTCTCCGATTGCTTTGGCCTTGTCATACGAACTTTCCATTGTTGTTATTGATTGATAATCGATTGGTGATAAACTCGTTTCCGATGATTGATAGTCTTCTTCTTCTTCCTTGTCATCATATTCACCATCCTGTTCGTTGCCATTATCATTTAACTCGACTGCTTGCCGTAGACGATTTGAAATACGCATAATTTGCTACTCTATCTTCAAAAAGGCATATAACTCACAGACAGACAAGGATACTAATGATTAGGATTGGTAAGGAAAACAATTTTCTCTATTGACTTTTAATCTTTTCACTTATTTGTTCCTTAGTAAAATATGACGGGTATGTTCTTTATGGCTATGAAGGTTAAACGATATGTTTAGAGTCCTTTTATTGATTTAACAGCTATTCTCAATGAAAATTAGACGTGGAAGATCCTAGATGTCCAAATATAACAATGTGTGAAATCAAGAATATAAAAAAATCTCACCGGAAGCAACAAAGAATAATATATGAGAAAAAGATTAATGATAACCATATCTCTTCCTATTCACAATCATGAGATTGAAGAGGGAGGGGAAAATCCGCTCAGTTTCGATGAAAATTATGCGTCATAGGCCTTTTGGTTCTACTTTGATCTAATAGTAAGTTTTTAAAAGTATGTCAAATCATTAATAGGCATACCTAATCATATTTGCATTATCATTTGTAAAGGAAATTACCGCGATTATGAAAATACAAAGAAATTTCTCACAACTACAAATTCACCTTGAGCGCACAGGTACAGAGATGTGTGTGGGGTGCACGCATATGATGACAGGGGTCATGATGGATTCACCGAGTAAGTTAAAGCACGGAATTCGATCTAATCTGTGCTTTTATTAATAGCAGTGTCAGATGAGAAAAGAAACGGAGAAAGAAATGAACGTTGTTCTTCTGCTTTATACTAGTTTCTTAAAACGACAAGCATGCAACGACTACATAACTCGACAGAAGAAAGCGTGTTTGTTCTTAATGTTGACGTTCTTTCTCTGCCTCCTTCTCTTATTGTAGCACCCACCCACAATTAGTTCTTAGCGGAAAAAGAAACAGAAGAAGTTGCCTTCGTCTTTCTTTTTCTTGTCTTCTCATTATCATTTGTCAGATAACGACTGTAATTCGACGAGCAAATCGGACCGTATTATATCGCTTCTTATGAATACACTAAAGTTCAACGAAGACGAGCAATTTCTCGCTGAATGCGATTTGTTTCTTTTCATTAATCAACTCATAACATTATGATAGAAAAACTAAATTAAAATTGTAAAAAATCTAACCGAATGGAAATAGCATTAAGCGAAGTTGTTTCAGGATGAGGGTTTTTCTAATTATCAACAGAAAACGAAGAATGAAATGTATTTCTTTCATTCTTCCCTTATAATTTGCTCACGACAGTTGCTTTTTTTTATTCAACTTTATATAGAAATTAGACCCTTTCTTTTACAAACACTTATTTTCTTTTTTAAAGGCGTGATTACTGACAAAACTCAATATTGACGTCTGTCAACTCTTATTCATTATATAGAACATTTTAGTATAAATTTATCTCCATTCTGTTCAAGTGCTTTTCATTATTCTAAATATAGATTTTCTGTGAATAAGTGTTGATCATTATCACATGGATACACGTTAACTAAAAGTAGATATACTTTGCGATTAAAAATAAGAGACGTGATGTCCTGTTTTTATTAGAACCTCACAGAAATCTTCTATGAATAGAGAATGTTGAGATTCATTGAATTAGAAACATTCTTTCCCTATACCATAAATGTCGACCTTTTTAACTGTAAATTTTTGTTGATAATCACGACAAAAAACCTCATCCAATTATGTCTTGAAGCAGATGATATTTATCCAGTACCCCAGACAATATATACATCTCTTTATTTCTATTTGAATATCTGAATAGAGGTTTCATAAATATTATATTACGAATATGTGAACTTATAGTCTGATATCGGTTATAACCGAACCGGATGACTTTAAAACTGATAATGTACCCGACGCATCAAATGGTGCTCCGTAGATACGTTCATTCGCCCACCCACCCTTCTTTGATGCACTTAAATAATGTTTCAAATGATCAAGATGATAATCAAAGCCTTCATCGGAATTCATTCGTGGCAAGGGAATATGATTGAATCGATAATCCCAAATGCTGGCATATTGAAAACGATAAGATCCAAGAGCGAACATAATTCCAATAACTGCCCCAGCTAGAATGTCGTACCAATGATGATAATGATCGATGGTTAATGATGCTGCAATAAGAACAGCGCCAAGTATAGGCGCATAGAAGACGATTAACTTCCAATATTGTGGACGATAATTAGCGAAAATTTTCAGTTTACCATTTAGATACAATGAACAGTACAAAAGACCGGCGAATGCTGCTGTTGAATGACCAGATGGCATTGATTCGAGAGCATCGTTAATCTGTTTTCTATCTCCTGTGCAGATTGACCGATCAAACATCATCCCATCAAATCCGGTGCCAGTTCCATAGCTCGACAGATTAATATAAGGTTTACAAACAGAGAAGAAATGTGGGCGTAATCCTCCGATGAGCCATTTGATAAAAACTTGAAAGACAGCAGCTGATATTAATGAAAAGAGGAGACCCATGATTGCTGCATTAGCGTCATTGAAACTACGAAGACGTATTTGCATGATCATAATGAACAGAAATGGAACGATGAATGCGAGCAGTGCGGCTAACCAAATCGGAACGATATTTTTTTGATAGGGATAACCAAATTCTGGATTCACGATTTCACCATTCGTGAAATAAACAGGAAAGACACGATTGGGCACTGGTCGAAGGAAATAAATGCCAAGACCGAGTGCACCCATGATAGCCATCAGAAAATAATCCATCCAAAATGTGTGAAAGTAAACTCGAAATGTCATCGGTTCATTTTCAGATATTGAACAATCGTTCCGAGGATTGTCCAGATCAGTCTGTTGCATCACAACGACAGAATCTTGTGTTTTACTCATAGCCTTATTGTAAAAATAGTATGCTGTATTCTACGTACGATTATCCTTCGTTATGACGATACTGTTCGTTGAGAGATGAGAAAGATGAAGTAAATGCACTTTTTCTCTTTTTGTTTTCGTGAACGAAATGCGATCGATCGTCGATTTTTTTTAACGTGCTACGCCCTCCTTGTCAATAATGGATATTATCGAAAAGTTATGTAGTAGAAATATAGTAAATTACGTTAGATTCTTTTGTTTACCAAGAGATTAAAGTAACAATCATATACGAAAACAAATTGGGCTAATACAATGTCATTGTCTTTTCTTTTCAACTCTACGACAACAATTCACTATTCGTTCATTTATCTGACTCGATTCAATGAGATATGAACTGTTGCTGTTTATGCATTACTAAAAGTTAGAAATTGAAGCAGATTTACATTATAGAAATCTATTATAAAATAGTAGAGTATGACCAGGGCTGTATGAACTTGGCATTTGACCAATAGAATATATTTCTCGGCTGAATATCTTGTTTCTGCAACGAACTCCTACATTATATGATCTTTCGAACCAATCAATTAGATTATAATGAAATGCAACGTGTATTTTTTAGTTTCTCATTAATCCTAACAGGATTCAACTGAAAACGCGCACACATCTATATAATAAGCATTGTACCTTTGACACCACTCATATCGAAATACATAGAAGTGAAGTTCATCTATAACAATGAGCACACCCATATAATTTAGCGTTAGAGTTCATAGCCATTCATAATTCAACTGAAACATGTACCCGAATATATGTCGTTATACCTTATGTGCCTCCAGGCAGGACACTTAGTCGAAGAAGAAATAAAAGGACATCGGTGCACAAAGAATAGTAAGAAAGAAACAATAAATGCACACTGGCGTCAACGGTATATCGCGATGAATCATCTTATTTAATGCATAGGACCGTGCGATATTATCTTGAATAGACGAAATGCATTCGAAAATTCTTATGAACTTTTGCGCTTGGTAGTAAATATACATCACTTCATGAATCAGAAGTACTGGCTGTAGTCATCAGGTGACACCACAAAAATTGTATTTATTATATAAGAAAATGAACTGTTTGTTCATTCTGTCTGAAGTTTCAATGTGATCGTTCATTACTTCATCTTTATATACAACTGTATACAATGAATACTGGGCAAAGGCACTTCTATGTGAATAAATCAACTGAACTAGTGCAAAGTCGAGGAGAAGACAAAAGTAGATTTTCTTCTTTTGTATGTGTTTAAACAATTGAAATGTCGGAGACGTAGAATAGCAAAGAGAGCGAGAGAGAGAGAGAGAGAAAAAAAGAGAAAAAGTGTCTGCCTGCACATATATATATACATACGTATATACCGAAGCCAGTTCATACACACGCCGGTTGACCGGGTGACAATTGACATTCTTTTGGCCACTTCTAATAATCTTGCAGTAAGTCAGTGGAAACAGGTATTTCTCAAGACGAAATCTGTCCATTGCTTTAGTTTTGTTTTCCAGCCATGGCATCCAATACCATATCAATACAGCTGGATAACATGCAAAAACAACGACCAATTGTGAGTGATTTATCTTTAAGTCAGCCCCATAAAATGCCGTTAGACGAATTATGTTCACAACTGAATCTTCGTAATGTACGTTCTGGTTTAACAACGCTTCAAGTTCATGAAGCGCAAGCAAAATACGGTTTAAATCAGCCGGCTCCTGTTCCACAGCCGGGATATATACGATTGTTTTTCATTCAAGCATTTACTGGCTTTAACGCATTGTTATGGATTGCTGCGATCTTCGCTTTTCTCGCTTATGAACCATTTGGCTGGCCAGACCCAGATACAACAAATTTAGGTTTGGGTGTTGTTCTCGGCATTGTTATCATTGCCAATGCTGTTTTGAATGTTTATCAAAAGATGAAGTCAATCAAAATAATTCGTTCATTTGCTCAGATTTTACCAAAACTGACCACGGTTCGTCGTAATAACGGATGTGAACAACAGATTCCTACAGAAGGTTTAGTTCCAGGTGACATAATTTTGTTGCAAACTGGTGATAAAGTTCCTGCTGATTGTCGGATCATATCGTGTGATAGTCTTAAAGTAAACAATGCGGAGTTAACTGGCGAATCGAAACCTGTTAAATGCACCCTTAAGGCAACGAATGACCATCTTTTAGAAACATCGAATATGGTATTCTACTCTGCACTAGTTGTTGAAGGTCGAGGGGAAGGTATTGTCGTTGCTACAGGCGATCAAACTGTGTTAGGTAGAATTCCGACAATGATTACTGTACTTTTTCTTATTTCATGTTTCAATTTGTAGGCCGTGTCAGTAAATTAACACGTTCGTCAAATACGGATGAAATCACTGGTTTACATCGCGAGGTAAATCGATTTATATTATTTGTTCTCTGCTGTACTGTTATATCAATCATCGTCATATGGATATCGTGGATTGTCTGGTTGAATCCAGTTTATCCAAACTATATCTCATTTAATTCGAATGTTATCAATTCAGTTGGAATGATCGTTGGATTTCTTCCTGTTGGATTACCGTCAGCGGTTACACTGGTGCTCGTTATTGTTGCCGTAAGTAGTATGAACTTTGATGTGCGAAGAAAAGCTCGAGATTTTTCATTTTTCTTGCAGAAATACATGTCAACTCAACAAGTTCTCGTCAAAAGTCTCCAAACAATTGAAACATTCAATTCCGTTTCGATGATTTGTACAGATAAAACTGGAACATTAACACAAAATAAAATGAGTTGTACACATTTACTCTGGGATACTGATGGTGAATATCAAGTTCCAATAACAACCGTCGTAACAGCAGATAAACGAGAATGGAAATCTGTATTCGGTACACTTGTCCGACATTTATCAAGTGTGTCAGGTTCTCGACCAGGTACACCCGCTGATAGCATCAATGTGACCGATTCTATGCAAACAAGACGATTAGAAATTGATGAAATTCGTACAAAAGCAACGCCGCATAGAGATTTAGTTCTGGGTGCATGCCTATGTAATAATGCTGAAAAACGCTTGCAAGAAAATGCTCAACATTTAACATTGAGTGGCGATGCGGCTGATGTTGCGCTTTATAATGTATGCGAAACAAAATTCAGCATTGATGTCGAGCATATTCGACAACGTTACCGTCGAGTTCATTGCTTACCATTTAATTCCTCGAATAAATTTATGATTGTTGCTAATCAAATGTCACCATCTAAACATCAATCGATATTGAATAACAAATCGAATGACATTTTAATTACATTAAAAGGTGCAACTGATGTTGTCTTAACACCTGACAAGTGTTTGACATATAAAACAAGTGCAGGTGATATCAAATCGTTAACAGATGATATTCGTCAACGAATCATTCAACGACAGGAAGAAATGGGTAGAGATGGTTATCGGATAATCGCTATGCTTCAACAACAAGTTGACAAGAATGTTTTGGATCAAATGTTAATGAATGCGTCATCGGATGATCCATACAATGGCCTTCCAAAAGATGGCTACACATTCATTGGTCTTTTCTGTTTGCTTGATCCGCCAAGAGAGGAAGTACCAGATGCAGTTCTCAAAGCTCGGCAAGCTAAAATTCGTGTAGCAATGGTGACAGGCGATCATCCAACAACATCAATTGCGATCGGCAGACAAGTGAATATTTTAACTTCAGAAATCTATCAGATGAATGGTGTTGATACAGTTCAATTAGTGGGCATTGATATGCCAAGTGGTCGACCAATTGTGCAGTTACTTCGAAATGGAAACTTACTGGAAACACATATATTAGGAACAGTGAATCGGTTGGAAGAAAGCAAGAAAAATTCAACGAAAATACGTTTGACTAACGATGAGGAAAATCGAACACCTGCTTCGTGGATAAAACGTGCATGGGAATATATCAATTTCTACTTTTCGGATCCGAAATCAACAACAGAACGAGATGTAAAACAAGTTCTCATTCCGTACGCGATGGTCGTCAAAGGAAGTGATATTGCTTACAGTATGTTCATATTCAACTTTAGTTTCTTTTCTCTATCTAAAATCCTATATCCATCTTTCTATTACATAGTGGATGAATATATGTGGACATGGGTATTGTCGCACCAAGAATTGATATTCGCACGAACATCACCTGAACATAAGCTGCGCATCGTTATGGAATGTCAAAGACGCGGAGAAATTGTTGCTGTCACAGGTGATGGAACTAATGATGCACCAGCATTGAAGCGTGCTGACCTTGGCGTTGCTATGCAATCCGGTTCAGATATTGCAAAGGAAGCAGGTGATATGGTCTTGATGGACAATAACTTTTCATCAATCGTCAAAGCCATCGAGACAGGTCGATTATTGAGCGACAATTTGAAGAAAGTGGCCATTTATTTACTGCCAGGAGGTAAGCAGCCTTTAGCTTATACAAGACATCAGAGCAGGCATGTTTGATTTACTGTTCTTGTTGTATTGTATTGTAGGTTCTTGGTCGGAGATTTGGCCTGTTTTCTTTAACACTTGGCTCGGTATTCCCTTAGCATTATCGGCTTTTCAAGCAACTATATTTTGCATGATGAATGGTATTGTACAACTCGAATCGATGAATTTGTATTTTTCTCTTCTTCTAGATGTCTTCATGTCATTGGCAATGGTATCGGAAAAAGCAGAGAAAGATATTATGCGCCGTCCACCAGCGATTCGAAATAAATCACACTTATTAAACTTAAAACTACTCTTTCATGCTTATATAATCATTGGTAATATCGAATGCTTCACTTCCTTTTTTTGCTTCTTTTGGTGGTATCAAGCAAATGGTATTCCATTGTCAATGATATTTTTTAAATTCAATCACTTTGAAGAACAATTCTCGCCAGAAAAGCAAAAACAGTTAACGACAATCAATCAAACAGGTCAATGTATTTATTATGTGGCTTTATGCATTATGCAATGTTTCAACTTATTGACAACACGTACACGTTATGCATCGTTTTTTACGCACAATCCGTTTTGGTCTCGTCATAGTCGAAATCTATGGTTAATTGTTGGAATTATTGCATCAACATTAACCTGTATTTTGATTACACAAGTGCCATTTATGCAACATCAATTTAAGACTGAACGAGTACCAGTACTTTATGTTTTGCCTGCACTTGGCTTTGGCACATTCATGTTCATTATTGATGAATTAAGAAAATTGTATATTCGACGAAATCCTGGCTGTTGGTTAGAACACATTGCTTGGTAATAATTCTTTAATAATTTTTCTGTGTGAATGTATGTGTGTATTATTCTTTTCGTAGTTTCGATAGCGTAGTTGTGCATATCATCAATAAAATAAACATAAATAGCATGTAGTATCATAAAACAATATCCCAGAGCACGAACAGGCCGAAGTCACGTACATATCTAATCATTTGTTCATCTTCGAAAAAAAGGAACATTCAAAAGTACGGATTTCGCTGCGGAGGAAAATTCGTAATAGAGTAAAACAATTGAAATCATATACGACAAAACATTGGAGATGATTTCCCTATAGACGCTAATTTCACTTTTATTGAAATGTACTGTTTATATGAGTAGATATTATATACGATAAGTGATATTATTGTTAAGTGATGTTTCATAGTATAAGGAATGAGACTGAAAGAAGGAAAAGAAAAGGTACTATGATTATGAAGAATAGAAAATGTTGGATCAATGAATGTTATTGTTTGAATGATATTGAGACGTGGTTCGTCTAATCGTCGAGATCGCCGTTATATCCTCCATCGTAATTTCGTTTGTGGTAATATTGTTGTTGTTGTTGTTGTTGGCGTTTATAATTGGCAACTGGATTGAAATGGCGACGCTTGCTGGAGCCACTGCCAGAACCACCAAGAAGACTGAGCAGCATTTCCCATCCACTGCCAGAACCATCAACAGCACTGCGACGATAGCCTGAGCCACTACCAGAGCCTCCATAAAGACTGCTGAAATCACCAGAACCGCTGCCGAAACCGCCATAACCGCTGCCGGAATCACCAGAACCGCTGCCGAAACCGCCATAACCGCTGCCCGAATCACCAGAACCGCTGCCGAAACCGCCATAACCGCTGCCGGAATCACCGGAACCGCTGCCGCCTTGGCGTTTGCGAGCTCCACCCTTCAGGAAATGTCTTGAGCTTCTAGCAAGAAGAGCATCGGTCAGTGCTTCGTATAGATCACGTCTCTCCATTTCACTGCTCTCATCACTATCAGCGTACGTTCTCATAGAGCGAGCATCAACACTGTTGAAGGCTAGGACACAGATGCATAAGAGAGCGATCGAGCCGTAAACAATCTGCATGCTGGACGTTGAAATACAATGAAGTTTAATAAATGAAAATCCATTATCTGTTTTGCGTTTATATACAACAGGCCGATGTATCTATATCGCCTCCGCGCATCAATATTTTCGGTATTTTTTATCTAATAACGTTGAAGGTTATTAACCAATCGAAAAAATACTTTACCATCTGATACTTTGTAAGCAACACAATATGACATTTTAATATGTAATCAGTAATCGATGAAAGTTATTCATGCATGCTATGCTAACTATTCACTTTTTCTCACTCGTCAACTTATCCATGAATAACGAAGGTCGAGAAAGAAACTGTATGAGACATATTAGTTCGATTTATATTCGTTCTTGTTTACTTTTCTTCTATTTACATCAATGACATGTGCTATGTTTCATCGATCGCTAATGAGCTGTATACATCGCAGCACTGGATGATTGTAGATTTGCTACCGTTAAAAAAGCATAAAAATGCAAGATACAATAATTGTACAGTAATATTGATGACATATTTTCAATTATTCGTAAAAAGAAAAAATGAGATACCATGTACTGATGAAATTCTCTTGATTAGTCTTCTACACACGCTCAAAATTTGCATAATCTGATTCAATTCGTGATTTCGTATGATTATTTGTAAGAAGACGCTGAAAGCAATTTTCAATGTTTCCGTTTTTGGAAGATCATTGGGAAAATGTACTTTTACTTTTTGGATTTTTGATAACAATGATATTTATAAGAGACTTATGTCGTATAGTGGCAAGTAGAGCTATTGTGTCTTTGAGTATTAGTGTTGAAAATAACTTTTTCAATGTTTCTTGGTGTTATTTTTTGATGACACAGGCAAAGCGGTTATTTGTGCGTATAACCCTATAAGGTGAGGGCATTTAGTGAGGACAGCTAATACAGGCTGTCACAAGATTGGATGATTGTGACGATGGGATAAAATACTAATTTACTTTATTCGTTCTCAGCTGGTTCTACTTATCGTGCTGAGATATTCGCTACCCACATCCATCTTCCTTGTTGAGTTGTACTGAAATAAAAACTAGTTGCATGTTTAATATTCACCAGTAAAGATATGTCTGTATTGAAACTTGACTTAAGCCAATTCTTAGATATTCAATGTATAAACGGCCAGAGCTACGCTAATTAAGTGTTCATATAAGAAACACGCTTATGGATAAATATTACAAAATCTTAAATGCGTTCTTTTAGATCGATTTTTATAATCATTGTGAACGGACTGTCAGCTTTTTTGTCCTATTGTACTCATTATTTCCAATACACAAAAGATATGGTCGTTCAATTATAAAAGACTGATTTACTTCAACACTCATTATTAGGAAAGAGCATGTGTATTTGAAATATTATGCATATGCAACGTTTCCTATATTCAATACTTTTATTAAACGTTAGAGTTTAATGATATTCTTAGTCGATTCGGACAACTTTTGTGTCGATATGAGTTATTGGAAAACGATCGTTATGTGACTATTTGTCTAGGTAGTTAACACGTTCTACCGAATTATAACAGATAGACAAGAAGCCATCAGATTATTTTAGATGTCTTTCTGCGGTTTGAAAAATGACAATCGATCCTTCTGTAATGGCATGTTTTGGAAACTACTTCATCTGTAGTAAAAAGCAAGACGGAAAAAAGATTCTTGAGTTCAAAAACGCACTGTCAAATGTGTATTGATGTATACCGCATAGCACAAAATTAGTTTACTTCTGTAACCGATCGTATATCATATTTTTAGCCATCTCTGATCCGCCAATGGTATTGTCTATTGTGTCCTTGATTTTTCCACAGATATCTAAATGTACGTATAGAAATTAATGGATTTATTAAAAAAATAATATACTCCCGCCTCTGATGGACAGCAACAATTCTTCGTATTTTCGTCAGATGCACACACTGGTGTATGAAATTGTCTATAATGTTATCTTTGTCGATTGAATATGCGCATTTCAATGAATATTCAGACGCTGAGTTAGTCAAGTGAGACACATCACAGATTTAGCAAAATATTAAAGTATTCTTCTTTCTTCTTCAAGTATGCTATATCTTATTGGAATATTTATTTTGTATGTCAGCTGTTTATATCACATATCAATTAACTATTCACAAGCAACGGACTTACCTAAAACCGACATCATTGTATATACAGAAAAAAAATTTTACTTCAATATGTCGGGTCTTATCCACCTGAATATCAACGAGTTATTCTTTACACGTTTGTTCCTTGAAATGATTTTTGTTCGAATACTTTCGCGCTTGACATATGTAAACGAACGTTTCTATGTAGCATTGCTGATATGTTCGAATTATCCGGCATTACATCATCTATAAATATTATCTCGTCAGATTTTCATTGCTTTGAATATAATTTCTATATCAATGATGACACTGATCAGCTTGTTAAAGTTAATTACAATGATAATGATGCATCAAATTTTATTATGCAGTAACATAATTTCAAAACATCAGCTGATGCAGGACTAGGACAAAATAGGCGCAATGAAACTGGATTCAAATGTTTGACTGATGAAGAAAGTGCGGTATTCTCTTCATCAGTAATACCATCGATTGATAAATCATAAATTTATTTCAATATGAAAGGATTACTAAACGAATTTTCTCGTTTAATTTCATCATAAACCGCATATGTACAAAATATCAGTATGGTGCAGCAACACATCCATGACGTATCATTGTTTCTACATTATTTATACAATTATCTATTGACGTATTTTAACAATGCTATGTCATACAATCGTTTGATGCTTACGTTTTGTAGCGACCTGTTTTTCATATACACAGAATACAATTCTGATTATGATAAGAAAATAATAACAGCAGCTTAAGAGAAAGAGATTTTTTATTCAGTAAGTCGACGTTTCGACAAATAGATTCTCGTTATCAAGACAGGTGTTATTGGAGAGATAGAGGAAAAAACATGTCTATATATATATATGTATGTATGTGTTGTCAATCAGAGAAACTATTGGTTTTCATTCGATGTGAAGAATGGAAAATACCAGTAACACCTAGTATAGTTGAATGTGCTCAACAGTTATATACACTCTTGAAAAGCTGAAAATGAATATATATCTAAGTCTAACCTTGTCCGATGTCTCTCGACGCTAATTTTACTTTTATTGAAATGTACTGTTTATATGAGTAGATATTATATACGATAAGTGATATTATTGTAAAGTGATGTTTCATAGTATAAGGAATGAAACTGAAAGAAGGAAAAGAAAAGGTACTATGATTATGAAGAATAGAAAATGTTGGATCAATGAATGTTATTGTTTGAATGATATTGAGACGTGGTTCGTCTAATCGTCGAGATCGCCGTTATATCCTCCATCGTAATTTCGTTTGTGGTAATATTGTTGTTGTTGTTGTTGTTGGCGTTTATAATTGGCAACTGGATTGAAATGACGACGCTTTCCGAAGCCACTGCCAGAACCATCAAAAAAATCGCGACGATAGCCTGAACCGCTGCCGAAACCGCCATAACCGCTGCTGAAATCGCCAGAACCACCAAAAAGATCGCGACGATAGCCTGAACCGCTGCCGAAACCGCCATAACCGCTGCCGAAATCGCCAGAACCACCAAAAAGATCGCGACGATAGCCTGAACCGCTGCCGAAACCGCCATAACCGCTGCCGGAATCGCCAGAACCACCAAAAAGATCGCGACGATAGCCTGAACCGCTGCCGAAACCGCCATAACCGCTGCCGGAATCACCAGAACCGCTGCCGAAACCGCCATAACCGCTGCCCGAATCACCAGAACCGCTGCCGAAACCGCCATAACCGCTGCCGGAATCACCGGAACCGCTGCCGCCTTGGCGTTTGCGAGCTCCACCCTTCAGGAAATGTCTTGAGCTTCTAGCAAGAAGAGCATCGGTCAGTGCTTCGTATAGCTCACGTCTCTCCATTTCACTGCTCTCATCACTATCAGCGTATGTTTTCATAGAGCGAGCATCAACACTGTTGAAGGCTAGGACACCGACGCATAAGAGAGCGATCGAGCCGTAAACAATCTGCATGCTGGACGTTGAAATGCAATGAAGATTAATAAATGAAAATCCATTATCTGTCTTGCGCTTATATACAACAGGCCGATGTATCTATATCGCCTCCGCGCATCAATATTTTCGGTATTTTTTATTTAATAACGTTGAAGGTTATTAACCAATCGAAAAAATACTTTACAATCTAATACTTAGTAAGCAACACAATACGACATTTTAATATGTGATCAGTAATAGATGAAAGTTATTTATGCATGTTATAGTTAGCATCTTATGTTTTCTTATTTGTCATGTTATCCATCTGTGAAGAAAGTATGAAAGGAAATTTTATGAAAAATATTCGTTCGATTTATTTTCGTCCTTCTACGTACGTATGATTGTACCATTGACATTTCATCGATCGTCAATGACGTGTGTACGCCCAGGCCCTGGACGCTTACTGATCTCCAATCAGTAGAAAAATATCTAAAAGTACAAGGTGCAACGATTGAGAAGCGTGTTTCATAACGCCAAAATAGTTCATGTGCCAAAGACAAAAACACTGATGTAAGAGTGAAGTAGTCACATCAGAAAGTGAGCAGATAATTGTAGACAAGGAATCCAAACGTGTTACACACATTGGCGTGTGATGTCTGAACACGTGTAAGAGTGTTATTCAATTTTTTCCAAAACTTTTGTTGTGAGAAGCATGCTTTGGCGAAACAATCGATATGATGCGTATACCCTCAAGTCTCTCAAAAGGAACCGTTCTTGTTTTGTAAAAAGCAGTACCATTTTATCCTCCGTTACTACACATCTGAAACATAAGAGAAGCATTTCGCAGCTTTCGTTCTACTAATCTAATAGCAAATGAGATCTTTCTATGTGAAAACCAAGAAAAGGCTAATAATTCATACTAATATATAATAGGAGGCGTCTGAATCATCTTGAATGAACAAAGCGAAGTCCAATCGATTCAAGAAGTTCGGATTTTTTAGGAAAAACTAAATATGAACACATCTGTGCTATTCGCGAAGTAAATTATTTGGAACTTGTCTAATATACGACTTCTCCATGATGAATCATGCAGCAGACATTTTTCACACAATATGTCCATCAAGTTCATTGAACTAGATCGATAAAATAGTAAGGTCTGCTTTTTCTATTATTCAGAGTAATTTTTCAAGTACATTCGTATCCAGTCAGCCGTCTAACGACATGCTTTACTATACACTTTGTACTTTTATGTTTCGTTTATCATATATCTGGCAATATACAGTCATTTTGGCATTTTTGCTGAATATATCGTCAACAAGGACGTTGGTCGTTCAAGTTTGCTTCCTTTTTTCTGACTGTCCTGAGCCGTGTACGACACGAACACGTATTTGTACGTGTCCATTGGAACGTTTGACAGAAAATGGCATTAGATTTTTGAGAAAAATTGCTATAAGTTTTCGATCAGTCATCAAAATGACGTATATGTTTTCACCTTGTGAAATGACTAATCTTGACATGCATTCGATCATATCACGATTTGATGAAGAATACAATAATTAGAATAATTTCCCATTCGCAGCTGCTATCCAAACGCAACTTCACAGATATTCCATTTTACAATAACACATGCTACCAACGTTTCGAAAGATAAGCGTCAGAAATACATGTTTTCTTCTGACTCGAACAGCATGATCGTTTATCGGGAAGAAACAATTTGCTACATTATTTTCTTGGCTTTCATGGCGGCGAATACCTCACCGTATCGTACATCATGTCTCATATATACATTCTCTCATTTACTACTTGAAATTTCTATGTTGTTCTTGTCTACATTCGGATTATCAAAGAATCTCGAAAACAAGATACATCATAGACAGTTGTATTGCTATTTTTGTTTATGATCATAAAATTGTTCCTGTGTGTAACAAGTAATAAAAAACAACAGACAGAAAACCAACTATACACACGTGCGCATGAGTTCATTTGAGAATTAGAACGAAAAAAGAAACAAATGCATCGATGAAAACCCAAGCACAGACAAGAAAAGCAAAATTATAGTGAATAATAATAAGATGAAATTGAAATAATTCATGTATTTGTTCATAACACACATTCGAACGGAGTATATGGTGTAGAAGAAAACGAGGCAAATGTGAGATAACGAAAGACTGATGGGCATCGAAGAAAAGACAGAGGGAATGAAAAGCTAAAAAGGAATTTTTCGTATACTTGACAATTGGAATGTAGATGTGACGGAGAAGCAAACGATCACAATCTTGTTACGATTATATCAGGATCATCAGAGTCGTCATCAACGTGGTTTTCGGATGGCTGATTCCATACTGGCATTGACTGACGTTGTGATGAAACTACCAATGGTGAATTCTCTCGTGTAAACTTTGAAGTTATAACTTTTGAAGTGCCTGGATCAGATCGATGGCTCATCGCATAATCTAAATCAGATATCGCGTTCACTTCTTAAATTATTCGAGATGGTGGCTGGAAATAGATTTACCGTGATATCGTGCGAACGGTTGTTTCAAGAATCCGTTCGTGTTTCCATTGGCATCGTGATTACTACTAAATCCAACTGGTTTCGGTCGCCATCGACTGTTAAAACCACTTGTTTGTGATTTAAATGTACTTGAGGATAAAGGCGGTAGGTTTTTCTTCGATTTTTTCTGATCTGATTCAATATAACCAAGATCACAATAGGATTTGAATAAATGAAGACTGGTATCAAAAAATCGAGAATCATTCGTGAATATAATCTGATAATGCTGACGATCATTGTATAAAAGATTTGATGGGTCTATCATGGGTTCATTCAAACGTTTTTTTGACACGGGAGCAGATGCGGATGATGTTGAATTCGTGCTGATCGAACGATCTGCAGACATGTTTACGAAATTTGGAGACTTTTATCTCATAGAAAAAAACAACCATAATATCGCATATAAATACAACAATATCTACATCTGATAATAACGAGTTACTCGTGAAGAAATTTGTCTTGAGTTGTATTTCTTTCTCCTCTTGTTTTTCTCTAAGTTAAATATGATATATGCCATTCGCACCTATGAATTAACGTGTTCACTAGATGACGCTACTATTCACAAAATTCGAATTCTTCTCTTCAAACCCATATATGCATCCATCACTATTTAGCATCTTTGAAACGTGATCATGAATTCAATTTGCCCGCAACATAGTCAGTCGAATCATGGAAATGTTTTTGATGAATCGATTCGGTCAATCCTGTATTATATGTCACGATGAAAATTTCACGGTGAATATCACCGTACAAATTATTAATAAACATGTTTAACCATCGCCTTGATTGAGTTACATCCTTTTTTTGTCTTCGAAAATTCCGCAGTAGACGAAATCTACTTGTCCAAAACGGTCAAGTTGTTTTCGGTTGATATCATTATGCAATTGGTACTACAGATGAGTATAGATGACACAATCTCGTTATTTTTCCTTCAGTCAACTAGGTTTCGTTCTTCATTACTCTTTACAATGCTTGTTGTTTAATTTACTATTGTCAAATGACTACTCCTAGTCTTTCTTTCAATCTCAATTTCAGTTTGATTTTCAAGTTTCAAATCGAAAGCTAGTCCGCGCATTTGTGTATATATTGTAGACATCATAGTTTGACTTCTTCCGATGATTGCTTTGGTTATGTCATATTTCATACAATAACAACACAATGTAGGGATTCATTTTGACTCTTCTCTTCTCACTGAGAAATACCTTTAGTCACCGAACGTCTTTCATTATTCGACCATCTTGATGTATATAAATGCTTACTATACTAATGATGATCATCAACTCAAATGTATGTCATCGTCGTCGTCGTCGTCTTTTGTTTTTGATTGAAATAAATCTGTTAACACTTTTCGCACTTTTCTCGCGCGAATAAATGAATATATACGTTTGTCGTTAAATGATGTCTAAGCTTTTTACGCGTCTCTTACTTCTCTTTTCTCTCTGTCGCTTAAGCGTGTTGAATGGGCAAGTGAACAGTATGTCGTCACAATAGTAAAGTGAACAACAATAATAATCGCTTGTCGTTGTCGTCATTAAGTGTTGTATTTATCTGTAAATGTAACATAATGAAAGAGTTTTATTTTGTTCAATACTTTCATATCTTTAAGTCTTGTTTTCTTTTTAATTGAGCATGAAAACAAAAGAATTGAAAACACACAGTTTGATCGAACTAAATACAATGTGATTCATCGATCACAGCGATGAAGGAGGAGACAGAGAAAAAGAAAATCGATTACACAAAATATTATCGTATAACTTAACATTCCTTTTCTTTCTCTGCTTGGCTTGATAATGACTTGTCAGTGATCAGGACTTTTTCGATATTTCTCATCGGTATAACTATGACTTCCACTCACTTCAGAAGACCTATTCGTCGCTAACATCATAAGACTATTGATGACGCCATAGTATACTAGAGTAGGCAAAGCAAATCACTGATTGAACATATATTCTCTCTAGGGAAAGAGAAAGAGGAGGGGAAGAGAAGAGAAGGAAAAAAGAAATCTCATCTCTTTCATTCTCTCCTTTTTTTTCATTTCGCATAACAAATCATACGAAAAGGGACTAACACGTACGTTCATCAGTTTATTATACACTACTATCCATCGTTGTCATTGAAGCTATCTATTCCGATAAATCTATTTCATCCAAATGATTTTCTCCTAGAACAACACCGATGAGGTAAGTTTCGATGATCTCATTTTCGCAAAAGGTTCTCTTTGTTGCATTTGATCTGAAATGTAATCTCGTGTAGCTCACTGATTCTTTTCTTTGAACCATCTCTATACATATTCGTCAACCGATAATTGAACTCGAAAGCAACGCGCAGCTTGAGATTTTTATGTTCACATCTTTTTCTGCTAAGATGATCACACATAAAAGCGTACGAGACTACCTACCTTGATCAATGTCGCATCTAATTTTTTTCTCTTCATTTCGATCAGATTCGAACACACTTTCCTGTCGAACATAAAAAAATGTTGAAGAGTGTATGTGTCAAGGTTCTTCCTCATTGATTCGAAAATAATTTATGAACAAGTCTATTCAGATGATCGGTGATTGTACTGATAACGAACGCGCACATTCAATGACGTAAGTACGTGCCAAGATTCATAAAAGTCAAATCTTTAGCGATGATTAGCCTTGAAGAACTAAATCGTATGTCTCTGAAATAGTCACTAAATGATTATTATTCGTTTTTTATATAATTACCGCGCTCTTTCTCGTCGTTCTCTACACGAACAATCATCATTAGACATAATACATCTTCTCTTCCCTCTACTGTCTATCGTTCTCTTCGTTCGCATATTTCTTCATTTACTACATTAATCAAAAGATCTCTCCTGTCGTTGTCGTCTATTATCATCGATGTTGTCAACGGGCTTTTAACTTTTAAAACGAATGAACCATATGGATAGTAGGAGACATAGGCCCGAAGGCGGTCAATATGTGACAAATACCAGATAAAATTGACCTTTTTATAATAGACTGTATGCGAATATATAAGACGATTAGGAACTACGATGACAATCTGTTTTTTTTTGCATAAAATCAAGACTAAACTACTTGTCTTTTTATCCCGCCTTCGAGCATCTATAATAAATACAAAGTAAGCGCTTCGAATTCGTTAAAAAGGCCATGAACATATCTTTTATTCAAATCTTTCGATACATATACGAACAAATCTTTTTTTGTTCGTTTTGAAATCAATTTATCATTTATTTTTTCTCGGTTTTCTTTTTTTGTATACTTGCCTTCCCTTAAAAGCATCTTGTATAGTATAATTCATTTGAATGATTATGCATATCGTTGTCCTGTTCTCTCTCTCTCTCTGCTATGAATTGAAATTTGATGATGCAATCTCTCATACGCTTTTGATCATAATGGCACAGCAAGATGTATGACACTTTACTACCTGTATATGTTTCTTGGGATTGAATTAGATGTTATTTCTTTCTCTTTTCTTCGTAATACCATCGAAACATGATGATACATCGTGTCAAGGGACATCGTATGTTCATTTGTATCGATTCTGGCTAATGTATCTCTGGTCAATAATGAAGTATAGATGATTTGTTTTGTTTTTTTGTAAGAATAAAAGTTTCGGACGAAAATGTATGATTAGTGATGAAGGGAAAAAGCCGTCTTGTTAACCTTGCTGCTCATATTAGTACTAAGATGAATTGAAATCGGACACTCAGCATGTTGCATTAGACAGAATGGACAAATAGAGAAGAAAAGATTGAAGACGACGAGAATATAGATCGATTCACCTTGACCCTGACATTTGCAGTTCTTCTTCGTTTATCGTTAAAGAGACAACCGATACTTCTAATATTTGAAAACAAGAAAAGATGTCTTCTTTTTTTTTTTTAAAGAAAGAAACGAAGAAAACGATTGACTGAAGTCGATTCACGTTTGTCAGACGTCTCGACAATGATGATAATAGTCGTTCTATTGATCGGTATGCCACTATTTTCTCTAACGAAATCGGACACGCCTTGTGTCTAATTACAGTGTCTCTCTACCTTTCTTTAAGTTTATTTTCTATGCCAGTCGTATGTTGACTGTAATTACAAAATGAGTCTAGTCAGCAGTTGTTGTTTGTCTTCATTGGTTTATTTAGATGTTTAAATATTTTCAATACTGTTCAAGACTGAAAATGTTCTGGCTAAGCTTTTACTACTTCATTTCATTGATTCATTCGACCAGCGCTAGCACTCAAGGTAGGTGATATGGATATATATTAGATTCGGTGTTTAATCGGTTTTGAATTTTAGTATGTAATGGACCATTGGGCATGATTAGTGGCGAAATTCGTGATTGGCAAATCACTGCATCGTCGACATTATGGGATCCTGACTGTCATGAGAAAAACGCTCGTCTATATCAATCTGTAGATCGTGCTTGGTGTGCAAGGCATAAGTCAGATTCCGAATGGTTACAAATTGATTTAGGTATTGCTGCGAAAGTATGTCAAGCATTTTAGGACGAATTTGACGGTTATGTAAAGATATTTTTTGCCCATAGATATCGGGCGTATTAACTCAAGGCCGAGCGAATAAAGAGGAATATGTTACATCGTTTATGGTCTCGTACAGTACTGATGCTTATCGATGGCAATATCTTGTGGATCGATATGGAAATCAAAAGGTAAGATAGATGTTCGATTGTTCATCGAGATGATGTGTTGTTTCTTTCATTCTTGGAGTGAGGATAGACCTTCGATAGAGGAGAAAAAAATCACCATTATGAACTAATATTCGAACATCATAGTTGTCTGTCATTATCATTTATCTATAAAGAAAAAAGTAGAAATAATCGTATTGCACATAAAAACCAGCGGTTACTAAAATGCGTGAAATTTTATGTCCAACATTTTCTTCGTATTCCTTTGTCTTACGACTGAAAGCCACAGATGTTTAAGATGCACTGTCCTTGACTTAGTTGACTTTGAACAAAATGTCACCTCGCATCCTTGTAAATCTTCATCTGTCAATAGTCTACTATGCAATCTTCTGTGTTCTTTAAATTAGATATTTGCTGCTAATACTGATTCATATGCGGTTCGTCACAACTATTTCGACGAACCTATTGTTGCTCGATTCATCAAATTTCATCCTATTCAATGGTACTCACATCCATCCCTGCGTGTTGAAATCGTGGGTTGTCAAGGTACGAGCCACTAATCTCTTTTGTGCGATAGGATTGTTCATAATTTCTCATTTTCTTTCAATGTTGTAGAATGTAAGCAACATCTGGGTTTACCACCATATGGGAAGATCAGTGCATCAACATCGTGGCCGTATCGTCGACGTGCATCATGTCAACCAGAGGATGGATACTTGATGAGTAATAAAGGCTGGTGCTCTAGGAAACGATATAGTTAGTATTGGAGGAAATCAAACGAGAATAGTTGTAATAAGCTACTTTTAGAACACGATCAATGGCTCGAATTCGACTTGGGCCATCCATCAACCGTCACATCACTGATAACTAAAGGCCGTGGAGATACCAGTCAAGAGCAATGGGTGACAAAATATAAAGTTTCGTTTTCGAATGACAGCCGCCTATGGCTCTATTATAAAGATAAATCGCAAGTTGAACCCAAGGTTTGATTGTTTCTCGATTGTTTTAAGGCTAGATGAAACGAAACTTGTTTATCTAGGAATTTGCGGCGAATAATGATCGTGATAGTGAACGTATTCATTTTCTTAATGAACCATTCTTTGCTCGATACGTTCGCTTACATCCAACAGAATGGCATAATCATGTTAGCATGCGAGCAGCTATTTTAGGATGTCCGCATCAAGGTATAGTTATTATTACCTAAACAAGAACTACTTACGAAAGTCGTGTTTTCATTTCAGGTACCTGTTTTCCTGGTTACTTTCGTGTCAATAGCGAAGCTCAATGTGGTAAGCGCACCTTTTCGTTGATTTTTTGTGATAGCGAAGAAAGTCGCTTCTACTTTTTCTTTAAAAGTGGAAAATATGGCATATAAAAAGCAGACCTGGACAAATGATCGAAATCGTCAGCACCAACCAAATGGAGTGAGCGAACTGAAATACCGCAGTCCAAGAGAAACCAATGGTGATGCATCACTAGCCGTTGACGGTTTAGAAGAATCATTAGATTGGTCGAAATGTGCAACGATTGACAATTATTTTGTTCGAAAACCTGTTTGGATGGTCGATTTAGGTCGTATTACAAATATCGCTGGTGTCATGTTACGAACATGGCATGCAAATAACAAAGGTATTGAACACAAAAACATACGCACTCTTCTAAAGCAAATAATATTTTGTCAATATATAATTTTAGTCACTAATTCTTCCATGTCAACATCAATTTATCGTGACTATCTGGCAAACTTAGAGCGATACAATGTTTATGTAGATTATCGTCCACGTCGATATCGTTTCAAGACTGCTAATTTATGTTCATTTATCACTCGTACGGATCAAGCGTTGACTTCGTCATCTCGTCTTCATTTTCAATGTGAACGTTCATTACGTGGTCGGTTTGTTTATATCGAAGCTGATGGTGTCACTGATCGATGGAATAAACTATTTACTGCTGTTCTTTGTGAAGTATTTGTTTATGAGCAGTAGATTGGTTTTCGTTTCGTTTTCTATCTACCTATTTGTCAGATTTTTCATTTCTTGTATGCATGCGTGTTTATGTCTTACATTAGATTCTGTTTCTTTCGTTAATTTCATGGTGTGTACTATATAAAAGAAGAACCTATCATCCGAAGTAAACTAATCATTTATCTTGTTAAGCGAACATCAACTGAAATTCGACGAATATGAAGTCAAAACATCGTTTTGGCCAGTTTTTCTTTTCCTTCTTCTGTTTAATAAAATACGGAGTTGAAACATAAAAGCTGATTTATACTTAATGCAATGAAACTGTCTTGAGTGTACATGGATTGTTTGTCAATTCGTTGTGTTTGATACCATTTTGACAATGGCCAGATTGCATCTACGGCGCGCTACGTAACACCCTTGTAGTTCAAGTCGTTCTGAAAAATTTTTTATTCCACAGTACTTTCTCGCATCAATCAAAAAGGAACAAGGAGGAAAAAAACTCGTTGTTTCCCGTAATTATCAAATAGAAACGCAATAAAAGAAAATTTTCTTTGTATTTTGTTACTTGCTTGATTGTCAATGTAAAAAATTATGAGTTAACAGTTAATAATCAAACAAAATTCGTCACCTGAGTAATCATCATCGATGTTGTCAGAAGAACTTTGCAAGTTGCGCTACGCGAACTGACCGCAGTGTATTTCAACGTTGCCATGTTTACTTTAGCTTACTGTTTTTCAATTGCGACTATCTTTTCACTAGGCGGCATTGAAAGCGAAGAGAAATAAATAGTCATTTCTTTCTTTTTATTTTAACCTACACTTTGTTCGACAGAATACGTAAGAAAGTTGAATTAAATATTTCTTTTTCTTTTCTTTCGAGGAAAAATATTACCAACTAGAAGCATGTTGGTTCGTTTTTCTGCTACCCGAATGTTCTTAATCGTATGTAGTATGACGGTCACGTTGTACCTAATCATACGATATCAATCGACAAGTAAACTTGAAAACGATACCAACAATTCAAAGCCGATTTTACCACTCAAACAAAATGAACGCGTGCAGACTCCAGCATTGACTTTTAAAGATACACCCATGTATAATGAATTAGTTCAAATACAAAGTCTACCAGTTAGGTAAGTGACTGAAACGAGATAGGTTTTTGCAAATAATTCGTTTGCTCTAGACTGTTCCCGACAGAGCTGAGTAAACAACCATTGCAACGTGAATATACAAGTGAAACGATAACATATGATGAAAGCAAATTTCGTCAATCACTTACTCCTATCCTGTGGCTTGATGAACAAGGTGATGTTCGATGGAATAAAATTGCTGAGATCGAAATGCTCAAATATCTTTCGGAAAAACAGTTTCCACATCTGGATGAAATTCAAAGTGGATCGATGAGCAAACAAGAAATTCTTAACATATGCCGTGCGCAATCGATCTTTATTCTACAGCAACATTGGTCGGGATTCTTCAGTAGGGTTCTCTGTTTCATTGCACAATTTGGCCAAACATTGTATAGTCCGCGTATTGCTGTACTTCGTGGAACTCGTTTTAGTGGCGACCGTGGTGAAAAGGATGATTTCTTAGGCGAAGGTATAAAACGTTATTTTCTTCCATCTTCGATTTGCACAGCATACGAGCAAGATCCGGAATTGAAGACTATGAAAACCCTTATTGAATCTGATTCAAATAAGATTAGTATTGCAATCACCAGTAAACTATTTGAATATAGAAATAATAAAGAGAACCGTCCTCTATGGTCGAGCGAATTCTGGAAAATGGATTACCATCATGTACCCATACGAAAATGGTTGTTCGATCGCAAGAAGACATCAGTTACTTATGACTCGCCTCTGAAAGTTCTTATCGATCATTCTAATGAGCATATTTACGCACCAAACAATGCGAAAAATGTTCCGCTTGGCGAATGGATCAACACAAATAAACCTGATGCCTTCTCTTCTGATCTTTTAGTTTCAAATATAAGTTATAAATTAACTTGGCAAGATCACATTTTCGGCTCATTTCTTCGTTATATGTTTGTTTTATATTTTGGCTCGCAAAATGCACCGCGCATTGAATATAGCATGCGAGTATTAACCCAATATTGGTTAGATTATCTCCGAGATAAACATTCGATTCCAGCTAGTACAAATGTATTCGATCAACTTGCTGGTTTATATATTCGCCGGGGGGATAAATCCAATGAAGATTCCTTCTGGGCGAAGCATCAGCATTGGCGAAATCTTTCGTTATATGTCAAAGGAATCGTCGACGAAGAAAAACGACAAAAGAAAAAGTTTAAATACATTTTTGTTATGACCGACGATACATCTGTCATGCAGGCACTTCAAGACTATGCAAATCCGAATTCGAAGGGTACGGATGAATCGTATGCGCGAGAACATTTACGTGGAAGAAATATTCTTTACAATGTTCTTGCACCACAAGCATGCTTTGATCCATTTCATCGTATTGGTTTCGAACAATTTCTAGTTAGTATGCGATTTTTAATTGAACATTCCGCCTTCACAATTGGTCATACAGATTCCAACGTATTTCGTTTCTTTCGCGAAGTTATTTATGCTCAAAGACAACATCGACCAGGCCTTCAATCATACACATATGCTCAAAATGCTCCGGATTCTCTGAATGATACTAAAAAATATAAAATCAACATTGAAACCAACGAAAAGTCCTAAACAAATGTAACATTCCAACTACATTCATACGGCGTTTGGTAGATTGTAGTAAGTTAGAGAGAATCTACAAACATTATTGCTTATTAATCTCACGTCGAGTCGTAGAGTAGATGTTTTTTCTATAAAACTTTTGATATATGATTATGATCAACGCTTCACAATTCGACCTAGATGACATAACCAGGTATTTAGATTTTAATCAAATGCGTGTGATATTTTCTTTCCTCTCGCGTCATACAGAGTATCATGATGATGTATTATTTACGATATGACTTCATGAAAATTACTGCTTGTATTGAATTTTCTACAACGATTGGTTATATTGTCTTTTTCTGATTGTGTAGTCTATCTGATGACATATAATTTTTCTATTATGTTGCTATTTTTTATACATGTGATCAAAGGACACCTGCTGCTACTCGAACAGAGATTGATGAGCAAACATATATATAGATTTTACCTTTCTTAGTATACTCTATGAAATGCTACGTTAATGAATGGATATAGTAGGAGTTTTGCTCTGGAACAGTATTCTTCGTAAGATAAGGGATCTGTTTTTTAGGAGTCATGCTGTTTTATATTTTATTTCTTCTTTTTAATATGATTATTTATCTTCTTAATAATAAATTTATTAAAAGCCCATTAATTTGTAGTCTGTTTATCTCTTTTTTTTAATAATACTTATACCTGTTCAGCTGAATTGAATGTACAAATACGTTATGCGACTTTCGACCCTCATGGTAGAAGATTTCTAGGGTGGAGATATTTAATAAAGTGTAGAAGAAAATGACAGGCCAGAATGAAAAACGTATTGTTTGCTTCTCTTTATGTCTCAAACGACCAGGTGATATTTATTCAATTTCATCTAATCCACAAATTTCTTGTCATCAATCTTTATCTACTACACATACTCTAAAAAAATATATAAAAGTTTTTTTTCCTTCAAATACCGAACTACCTACTTGAAAACTGATAAGCCACTGTGGGATGGTAAGAAATTAATATTTTCTGTATCGAACTATGCATAGGCGAGGATTTTCTCTGAATGCAGAGGATTGTTTTAATTCTCTTCAGTTTTCTGTCGATTCAATGTCACACGTATGCTGCTGTCAATACAAACTTCTCTACAGCATGGAGTCATTTCATGCAAGACCCTCAACTATCGTACGCTACATTTTCACTCACTATTCTTGATAATTCCACTGGTAACATTATATTCTCTCATAATGAAAACCTCGGTCTCGCACCTGCATCGACGCTGAAAACGGTTACAGGTGCTGCTGCTCTACATTATCTAGGCACAGATTATCGCTATAAGACTATATTACAATATTCCGGCAATATCAACTCGTTTGGCATTCTCAACGGTTATATCTATATCGTCGGTTAGTATGCGGCCGTCCTTCGCCGAAAACGGTGCTTTTTCTAAGCATGTGTGTGTTTGTGTGTGTATAGGAAGTGGTGATCCGAGTTTGGGAAGTTGGCGATGGAATGAGACGAAGGGCGAGGTGGTAATGGAACGCTGGTTGAATGCGATTAGAAGTCGAGGGATCAAAGAATGTCGAGGTGTTGTTGTGGATCTGAGTGCATGGCCAGATCAAACACAGACTATACCTAGCGGATATCCGTGGGGAGACCTAGGGTGAGTTGTGTTCAACGTAACTTGTATTGTGTGTACATCCAGAGTGTTAAATCTGCATAGAAATCATTACGGAACGGGTCACAGCGCACTGAACTGGCGTGAGAACCAATTTCGGCTATTTCTTTCACCTGGCTCTTCTGTCGGCGATCCTGTTACTCTTGTTTATGTCGATCGTCCACCACCGTCCGTAACATTAATTAATGAGATTACAACTGGTGCTGTAGGTACGGGAGATCGTACAAATCTTTTCTTGGCACCTGATGGCACGCACGGTTATTTGCGCGGCACACTCAGCGTCGACACAGCCAAAAATTTCTCTATCGGTGGTGCAGTACCCAATTCAGCATTGTTTGTGGCCGATGAGCTTCGTCAGGGAATGCAATGGTCAAACTCGATGCCAATCAAAATCATCTATCGTAATGATGAAGACTTACCAAAAAGTCGAATAACACTCGACATACACGTTTCACCACCAATGAGTGAAATCATATATTGGTTTGAACGAGTAAGTATCAACATGTATGGTGAAGCGCTGATAAAAACAATCGCTTATGCAATAAATACTAGCAGTGATACTATATTATCGGCATATTGTAATGGTGAACATGGGATCGAACAAGCTGAAGTAGCAACTATAGATGGCTCAGGACTGTCACCAGAAAATCGTATAACAACACGAGCAATTGCACGTGTCTTGCACAATGTGAGGAAACGTGCACCGTGGTTCACATCCTTCGAGCAAGCACTACCAATCATCAATAATATACGAATGAAAAGCGGATACATTCATAATGCTCTGTCATACGCCGGCTATGTTAACAATCAAGTCTTCTCTATTATCACCAATAATTTCAATGGACAAAGAAATAGTATGCGACAAAAATTATTTGACTTGTTAGATACGCTTAGCTAACTGACAATTGTTCTTATAAATAAAATATATATGTATACGTATTTTATGCAGTCCAAGTCATTCTAAATAATGGACTAAGAAACAGAGCGGAAACTTTTGCTTATTTTACGCGATCTATCGATACGAATCAAATTCTTTAATCTTTTCGAGAATAGTCATGTCGAGTCTCGATGATTTCAAAATATTGACAGATACGACACTTCTGTATATATGGCCTTTTACTTAGGCAGATAAAGAATCTTGATAAGAGACTATAGAAATACACAATATTTTTATTCACTTATTTCTTTCGTTACATTCAGCGATGGGATCGAGGTTGAAAGTAAGTTAAAATTCGGGTGGTCATAAATCTTTCATAAAACTTTTTATCAGAGACAATGTCTTACTGTTCTAATTACTCTGTGGATTATTAAACCTCAAACGAATGCGATTGAAAATGCAAGATTTACTGCAGCCTGGGACAATTTCACAAAAGACCCTCAGTTGTTACATGCAGCTTATTCGATTACAATTTTTGATAATTCGACAGGAAACATCACCTTCTCCTTCAATAAAGACTTGGGCCTTTCACCTGCTTCAACGATGAAAACGGTTACAGGTGCTGCTGCTCTACATTATCTAGGCACAGATTATCGCTATAAGACTATGTTACAATATTCCGGCAATATCAACTCGTTTGGCATTCTCAACGGTTATATCTATATCGTCGGTTAGTATGCGGCCGTCCTTCGCCGAAAACGGTGCTTTTTCTAAGCATGTGTGTGTTTGTGTGTGTATAGGAAGTGGTGATCCGAGTTTGGGAAGTTGGCGATGGAATGAGACGAAAGGTGAGGTGGTAATGGAACGCTGGTTGAATGCGATTAGAAGTCGAGGGATCAAAGAATGTCGAGGTGTTGTTGTGGATCTGAGTGCATGGTCAGTTGAAACACAAACAGTACCAGATGGATATCCATGGGGAGGTTTAGGGTAAAATCAAATATTGATTCAAGTCACACCCTATTGTTATTCTGATTTGATTTCAATTAGCAATTACTATGCAACGGGTAGTAGTGCATTGAACTGGCGCGAAAATCAATTTCGTATAATTCTGTCTCCTGGTTCTTCTGTCGGCGATCCTGTCACACTTGCTGGTTATGAAAATTTACCTCCATCAGTAACATTTACAAATGAATTGGTGACAGGTTCACCGGGCAGTGGCGATCTTGCCGACGTTTATTTGGGTCCTGATTGTACTCATGGTTATCTACGCGGATCTTTAGGTATTGATTCACCACAAAACTTCTCTATTGGTGGTGCAGTACCCAATTCAGCATTGTTTGTGGCCGATGAGCTTCGTCAGGGAATGCAATGGTCAAACTCGATGCCAATCAAAATCATCTATCGTAGTGATGAAGACTTACCAAAAAATCGAATAACACTCGACATACACGTTTCACCACCAATGAGTGAAATCGTATATTGGTTTGAACAAATAAGCATCAATATGTATGGTGAAGTGCTGATAAAAACAGTTGCCGAGAAGCTAAATTCGAGTATCAATCGTGTCTTACCGACGTACTGTATGAGTGAACATGGTATTGAACAAACAGCAGTAGCGACAAGAGATGGTTCCGGTTTATCACCTCAAAACCGCATAACAACATGGGCTATCGTACGTGTTCTACATAATGTTCGCGAACGAGCACCATGGTTTCCGTCATTTGAACGTGCATTACCCATGATAAATGGTATTCGAATGAAGAGCGGTTTTATCAGTAACGTTCTTTCCTATTCCGGTTATATTCATCGCCAAGTCTTTTCAATTATAATAAATAACTACAACGGTGCAACAAGTGTTATGCGACAAAAAATATGGAATCTACTCGACACTTTGAAATAGAGCTACTTGAAAGAGACAAAAAAGACGTCGGACAAAGTAATATTCACAAATGCAAAGTAAAACTATGCTAGAAAGGACAAAAACCGTCTTATTTCGATTTATGTTCTAAAATAAAAAATACAATAACATTCATTGCTGAAAAACTTTGTCAAATTGATAATTAGTCTAGGTTACCTCGACTTCAACTATTATACTCTAGAACGTGAAAGTTCATTTCGCCATTGATTGCACGTTTGCCAATCGAGAAGCTTTATTTTCATTCCATTGATTCTATTCCATAAAAATTGATTTCCTTCTATTTCATAATACAAACTTTTCAAACACAATTATTCTATGCAGCATTTATGTCAAACTCTTATTCTTTCTTTTACTTCTTTTCTTTTTCTTGTTTCTCTATTGACAACAAAAGACGGTCGAAGAAAGAATGAGGAAACAAAAAGAAAAATTCTTGCGTATATATGAGTAAGTACTGATGCATGTGAACGTATACTGAACAACACACGGTGGTTCCACAAACAAGTTTTTTAACTTTTTCTGTTTAATAACATGGCATTTTCACTCAAGAAACGTGTCAAATCAAAACTAAGTGTAAGAATATTTTTATTCTTGTGATTGATTGTAAAGTATCAATGCTGTAGATCTCGAGCGTGTGTGACGATGATGGTAATACATTAGGGGAAGTTCTTCATCGCTCGACGAAAACCAACAAATCCAAGAAAAATAAGAGGAAAGAGAATAATCTCGTATCATCAGATCACACTACGTCACGTGACAACGAATATTTGTCAGGTACACGATCGTTATCAGCTGATCATCATGTAATTTATCGAAATCAATGTCCCTGTGAAACACATTATGATAAACAATTAATAGAACAAAATTATAGTTTAACTGTGGACAAGTTATTTGATTTACTATTTGGAACGAATGAATTCGTTCGAACATATCGACAATCTCAAAACATATTTGGTTCGTTTATTAGTTATCGATATGTTGTCTTAACTTGCTTGATTAGATGATACAGCAACTGAATGGACTCTCAATCCAGAAACAAAATGTCGTGAACGCATATTGAACTTCAAAATACCTTATGAGTCGACACTAGTAGGAAAAAGCACTATTACAACACGCGAGAAACAGGTGAGATGCGATGGAGAAGGAAGCCATTGTTGATTTCGAATACTAGAAAACTCGTTTCGTGTTTTAGACGATAGTTCAGGAAGTTGTTGGTTTTCATTATATAGTTGAAGCAGAAGTGTTCAATCAAGGTGTAAAATTCAGTGATACATTTTCGCTAGGTATGCGTTATTGTCTTGTGCAAACATCGGCGACAAACACACATTTGTGTGTCACAGCGCAAGCTCGATTTTGTAAACCAGTGAACGGCTTCATAAAACGTTTGTATCGCTTCTCTCATCATCATTTGTTATTCACGTTGTTTTTAATTAGAATTAATCGAGAAAAATACATATTCGACATCAATAGAATGTTTCAAAGATTTAAGTATGTTTATTTGTACCCCGAGACGTTCTGAATCACTGGAAGTATTGATTTCTAGATAACCGTTTGAATCTAATTACTGATTTCACGATGAGTAGATGGTCTACTGCTTTTCCATTCAAGTGAATATGCGTGTTTTTTTGCAGAAAAACGACGTCTGAGTCGAAGTGAACTTTCACTGAGTATTCCAATAACATCCAATGAACACAGTCGGCGAATGAGTCGTCATGATGCATTATCATTTGTATCACTACAACAAACAATTAGCGAAGACACGAGAAGTATGTTCCATAGACTATCGTCATCCTCTATTCTTTGTTTCTGTAGGACTCGAAGTTTCATCATTGTCATCGCCATCGCCATCGCATTATCCAAATATAATCATGTATTTTTTCATTCTCTTGTACGAGCATATCGAATAGATCAGTTTTACACTGTAACGGATTCTTTCGTTCTTCTAGAGCTGGCTGTCTGCTGTTTATTCATTTGTTTTTATATAGTAAGCTCAAGAATATGGATGTTCTCGTGGATCATTTATCAAATTTAGTTAATACGTAAGCTTAAATCATACTCTAATTTTTGTATCCATGTGGCTTTTGTCTCATCTTGTAGATCATCTTCAATATCAGCAAGAGAACAATGAACATAATGGATGGTTGTTACTATTTTCTCGATTGACTTTTCGTTGGTTTCCTCCTGTTAATAAAAGTAACTGAACTAAAAATTGTGCACATTTTCCCAAGTTCATTCGTAATAACAATGTGAAAAAAGCGAATTCGAGAAGATGTGTAACGATTGTTAATCAAAAAAATATTTCGAAAGTGAAAAAATTCCTACCGCGCTTTTGTGTCATTTTTCTCGATTCATTGATCCTCGCCTGATCATGTTCACTGGTGCTCACATTGGTAATTAGTATTATATCTCTTGATTCTGGGATTATGAACATGTAGTCTATAGCAGCATCCAAGACGGCTTCTCGTAATCAACAAAAAGAAACCGCCGATGTGCAAGTGGATGATAAAATAGCACAGGATTTAGCGAATCTGGGCGTGATTGTGCCACGTACAAAACCTTCGATTGCGGTTGAAAATCGATCAGAAAAACATCAACGTAAAGTTTTAGCACAAGAGCGAAGACAAGAACGACTCGTTGAACAACGAAAGATGATTGTGCATATGGAAGGTCTGATGGAGAAAGTAAACAGAATCGTTTAGGTTGCATTGAAAATAAGCGATTTGCTTTGAATGAAAATTGAGATTATTGATGAGACACCGATATCGAGAAAAGATGCAGAGGATTTACGAGAAAAAGTTAACAAAATTCTTACAAAAGTAAACAACGCGTCAGAAACACCTCGTTTAACGTCGATTCACCCATCTGTCAGTGAAGATATACCATCAGCATCGTCGTCTCAGTTGAAATTGAATGTAAGTTCTCATTTTAAATCACAAAATAATCCATTTTGAGATCATAAATATTACTAATTTAGTCTAATGTAACTTCCTCACAATCAATTAATCAAGGAGCTTTCCTACTGTGGAATAATAAAAAGCTTCAATAATAACCATCAATATCACACTATTTTTCAATAGATTCAATTAGAATAACAAAACAGGAATTCTGTCTACTACCTGGCGACTATCTCTTGAAATAACGACAACATAGTCTCACAATGGCACAGACAATTCATTCAGCTAACTAACCAAGTACCAGAAAAATGCTACACGTTTGTCGTATAAGTGTGCTTTTAAGTTTGTTAATATATCGGAAGTCGATTAAATCAAGTATACGTTCGTGTTTATCAGTAGATAAAGCTTATCTATCAACTGCACCCCAAAATAACTGCATATGAGCATTTACTAACAAGGTCTTTAGTTGCAAATTATGGTCGTCACTGAGTGAAAGTAAATTAGAAATGTTATATATATATATATAATCATATAGACGATAATTGTTAAGATAAACATGTAATTCGCCCTGTAGTTATGAAATAATTTTCCTTTGATCAGTTCATGATTTTCCCAGATTTGAGCATTAAAGAAAGAACTGTATGGATGATCTTCGCCTTCGCACATTCTAGCTTTAGTAATACATGCGAATAGCAAGACATTTCAGAGATCGTCAACAATCACTAAATAAAAGAAAATTGTTCTACGATATCTATAAATAAGTGATTATTAACAATCCATTATTGAATGAAGTCTTTATTATATCAAGAATATGCTTCATCTATTGCTAATCATACGTCTAGTGGAAGATTTATTGTATTGTGCTTGACATAAAAGAAGCAATTGATTTGATATGTTGTTGAAAATATCTTTATTACAAAAGATGTCAAATTTCGTTGATGATTGACTGATGCGACCATAAGTTCTCGTTATTCATTATAAATCTGAGAATAGCACATTCAATTCAATCTATATAATCCAATCTATAAGATAAGTTTCACTTCTATTGTCTTCGCCTAGAACAGACAACGAGAGTTCCCTTTTTTTTAATAATAAAATTTAATAAATATCAGATTACCAAAACCATTACAACAACAGAAACACAAACATAATGCTGCTTCTAGTTATTCGCTACTAATAACGCCGTATGAACTGCTATCAGATTATAAGACAGCCGACGTTTGACTGGAGAACGTTTCACATACCAAAAGTAAGTTGCATTATTCTTGACGTTTTCTTTTTGTCGGTATGCGACAGATTGACATCTGAAAAGGAGCAAACGCTACATATATACACCGAGATCAATCTGGTCTAATTTTTTTCATAAAAATAGACTTCTATCTGGAGAAAGACTCAAATCGTTCACTGAAATCAAATAATGTGATTTATGGTAGTTTTCTGTGTCGAATAGTTTGACTAGATCAAACGATAAAGAGTTACTGATTCATCGACGCATCATAAATTCGTCAAAATAGTGTGTCTCTATTCCTCTCGGGAAATGCGAACACGGCATGGAAAAGAAATATATCAAAGAATGATTGATTGATTAATTGAAACAAAAAGTTCCCTTTCGTTCAAATCAAATCTTTATTCATTTTGTACTCGCTGAACGTGTGAGAAGCAACGAAGTCGCGTCAAGATGCTCTCGTTCGAGACGACGGTTTATTTCATGAGTAGACATTATTTTGTTTTAATCTGAGTAATTTTCCTGCTAATGTTCATCCTCTATGCAAACAAAAGAAAAGACGACTGAAAAAACTGCAGAAATAAAACTTTCTCTCTTCCGTTTTTTTTCTCTCTCTCTCCCTCTCTCTGATATACTTAGACAACATCATGCCTATCATATTAATAATTATGATTTATGATCAAGACAGGGTATATTGCCCATAGATTAAATTCATTTGGCGATCTTCAGTTATAATGACGGCAACATTGACGACTATGTATACAACCACAAAAGTCGATACTTTAGTGTTCCCTTATGATATATTCGGTAGCAATGATCTTGTTATTGGTGTTAATACAACATTCACATCATTGAATGAGTTAACATCGTAAGTATATCCAGGATTAGCAAAGTGTGAGCAATCGTAGGCGAGACGTTTCTCTATGTATCTTCAGCGTGCAGACGGATGTGGATATTTGAATTCCATAATTAGTATTCAGCTCAATACATTCGGTATTGCCGATGAATATATGTCGCTGGAGTCTAGACATCAGTTCTTCTAATGTGTATATCCTTATTCTACTAAGTACTATTATGATAGTACTCACAAGAGAAAACGACCGGAAAGTGGGCGAATGTTTATCGGGTAGTATAGTTAACATGAAAGTACAAAATCGACGGAATGGTGTAAATAGTATGAAATTGAAGAATAGAGAGCGTTAATTTTTCATTAGTCGTAGTTCATTTATGATACAGCGTTCTAACAAAAAAGCGGGCTATCTTCACTAGACAAAAGTTTAAAAATAAACTTGATAATGATCGTCTATATCACAGGAAACATTTAACGCAAATTTCTTTGCTAGAAAAATGAAATTTTCTATTTCATGACCTATGTAAAAAAATTAATTACTTTGTCGACATACACCTGCTTTTAAACCATGTCTTAATTATACATAGTTTTCTTCGAAATCATGTACTTGTAAAAATAAGCTCCATTAGTACACCACATGTCTTGCAATTTCATTTGAATTTCTTAGATATATCGACGAGGGATTGAACACAACTTTCATCGATGTTTACATGGCTGACGTGTCCACTGGTCATACAGCGTTTTTGGCGGTGGCGATGTTTACTCTCTCATTAGTGACTGTTCTGGGAAATGCTATTGTGATTTATGCACTACGCACAAATCGCCACTTACGAACGGTAATAGACTTGATGTTTGCTTATGGAGATCTTGAAAGGTCTTTAATTAAAATTTTTCAATTTGTTTTGATTACTAACAGTCTTCTTATTCTTCTCGATGAATTAGTTGACATGCACTCTGAAGCAAAAGGGATAAAAGGCAAAAGATCAAAAGAATAAAAAAACTTTGAGGATCGTTAAAGCGAAAAGTGAGGCTGTCCTCATGAATAGGTTTTACTGAAAGAATATCTAATATAACTTCCCTTATATTATAGAGCGCTTTTTGTAGAAGAAAACTGACTAGTTGATTATCAATTAACCGTAGCAGTCTTAATAAATACGTTAAGTTCTACTAATAACAGATATGAGCTTGCTCATTTCATCAGTGCACGACATGCGTAGTCTACGTTTATATGAATAGTAGGATCTTATACACCCGGTTCCGACAATTATCAGTAGAGTACCTACGAACTAGGGAATTCTGAAGAAAAACCAATAAGAACTTGGAGGAAGTTTTTAGTATGTATTAGCCATGTCCCAAAAGTTCTTTGTAGAGTTTTTAATTTGTGTTTAAAAGGAATTAAAAACAGATTCCTAAGGAAATAAGCTGATTATAAATTATCAGCAGATTGTATTCAGCGACGAAAGCACTCGTAAATGAAAACAAGAAAACATTCCACGCCCAAGATTACTCCTCAGGTGTCTGTATTATGTTATTTGTAGTTCGGAAGCTTTCGAACGAGGTACATCTTACATTTGCAGTAATGCGTGTAATCTTTAGTATTCTTCCTTCCGTGGATAATACGCGGGACCTAACGTAAGACGCAGAACGATTAGTTTCTGTTATATTTTTATTCAGTTTATTAAACATCCTATATATCACAAAAACGATTAGTGTTATGAACTATGTGTCACGTCACATCAACATTAAGAAAGATGAAAGAATGACTGTTGAGGATTAATTTAATCAGACATTGATAAAAAAACACATTTGAGGAGGGACTGAGAGAAAATTAACAGAAAATAGTCATAAATAACATTAAGTTCAAGTCTTGAAATCGAGCGTATGAAACGAGAGTACTCTATTGTATATTCGACATGATGAAAAAAGAAAACTGATTAAGAGATGCACGCAAAGGAAATAATATTGACAACGACATTGTCTCGATAATTTTTATTCGATGTACTCGTCTTCGTTCATGGTCTTTGAAAAATCGTATGAGCCAAAGAAGTTATAATTTCAACTTTCCTTTTAAATTGACTGAATAATCATACATAATCGATTCCTTTCATCTCGAGTGTTTGTTTCCCAAAACCGTTTGTTCAAATTGAATTACGCCGATGATTTGCTCGTTGTATTATTACAATAGTTTGCATGCTTAATAGGAAGATAAAAGCATAATTTTGAGGTTTTACAGTAGATACCGTCGTTATTTTTTTCATTGAGAACAAGTTCTTTGTTTGTCAATATGTTCTCTTCTTTTCTCAAACGCATCTCCCTCTTACTTAACGAACAAGATAAAATTCTGTTCTCTCTCTCTTTTAGTTCCTTGTTCCTTTTCATTCTCCTTCACTTTGTCTTTCTCATTCTTCTTCTTCTTTTAACAATGTTGGCACGCAAACAACGGTGCCATCCATTTGCTAGATATTCTATTCAATGAACAATATGAAACTACATAAATTAAACCACTTTGTTTATCCATAAAAACATGAGTGATATCATCGAAGTAGTCTCCCTTGAGGATCAACGTCTCTATCAACAGCAAGAGCAACGGGACACATTTCCTGATGTTGTTACCGATGCCTTCTCATTGACAATTGGAAACATGATCGAAATCCATTTGATTAATGTCTCCGACAGATCGTCAAACGAGAGCGACAATGATTTTCTACAGCATTTTCCATTGACCCCTTTACCCTACACAATTATATTTGGTCTTATCTGCGCATTTCTGTGTTTTTTGACAATATCTGGAAACTTAATCGTGCTCAGTAGTTTTCGACGAATGCGAACAGTAAGTGTCAAATAAGAGTAGGATCGATTTCCACAGAGAAATGTAATGCACAGTTCGATGTTAATACATTCGTATACACATAAAAAATATCGGCACGTCAAGACAAAAGATTGATTTATGAATAGTAGATCATTTAATAATTAAATTAGCATACATATCGACTATATTAAATCATCTCTAGTTCGAGTTTTTTCAGTAGAAAAGTATGTGACGAGGAGCAAACGTTGCCGATATATTTATAACCATAGTGAGATTAAATTTAATGCCGAATTTCAATGATAAAGGTGTCAGACGATCTTAGAAAATGCTGTATACTTTTTTTTATGTCTAGGTCGGCAATCTATTCATACTAAGTCTCGCCACAGCTGATCTGATCGTCGGATGTTTTGTTATGCCAATAGCTGGTATATATGCAATTATGGAGAAATGGAATATGGGTAAGCTTTGGTATTCTACGAGGATAAATGTGTAAGGAAAAAAAAAACAAGAGAAAAGGAATAATTACATATATTGTTCTGCAGATAAGCAAAAAATTCAAAGGAAAAGAGATCAATTATTAATACTTTTCAAGTCAGTGCAAATTGAAAAGATCGCTAAACTTGACAGTCATATCTTCAATTGTAAAGACTTATTAATTAGTCTATAATAGAGATGATGAAAACAAAGAAGATGTCCTCCAGACGTTAGATATTATTGTTCAAGGCGAAATGTATAAGAAATTAGAAAGTATTATGGGCAGGTGGGGGATTCCCATAGGTGCTTTAGTAAAAATTAAAAGGTGATTAACTTCGTACGCATTCATTCAATAAAGTATTCAATTTCAGACATTTTTATTACTTTTTTGTTTCTCATTTTATTGCTGATGATGCACAAAATCTGCCGGCAGTGAGATCGACTACAGTTCTTCTGTTATCTAAATGACTTAGTTTAAACTAGATTGATTTTAATGGGTCGAGAGAGTGTGTGTCTTTATAAGAATTATTTATTCAGGTCTTATTGTTTGTCAAATTTGGATATCTGTGGATTTCATTGCTTCAACCGCATCTATCTTCAATTTGTTAACGTTAAGCTTAGATCGTTATTGGTCTATAACGTCTCCATTGCAATATCTCGGCAAACGAACACGTACGCGAGCTTTATTGTTAATTGGTTTTGCTTGGGGTTTGTCTCTACTCTGGGTTGTTCCCATATTCAGTTGGCATCATTTCAATGATGGTAAACGATATATCGAAGTACGAAATGATTATAAAAATTGACATAATACATCATTTTCTCGGTTTCTAGCCTGATAAATGTGAACCTGAATACACACATTCCAAAGTATTTAAGGTGTCAACAGCGATAATTAATTTTTATTTACCACTCTTAGTATTAATATCATTGAATGGTCGGATCTACTATGAAATTAAACGTCGTTACAAAAGTGTTCTCCTACAACGACATTCGAATAAAATCAATGAACCGATGACAACGACGACGAATAACAATAGTATTTATAACCGAAAGGTCAACCCGACAAGTAATCGCTCGCGTTCGCCGATAACAGTAACGTTATGTGATAGTGATCGCCAAATGGGCTCATCAACAATCAATTGTACAGAAAACGAAAGTTTAATCATGTCGAAAACTGCATCGAAGGCTTTGATCAACAAAAATGAATCTATCTTACGCATTAATTTCAAAGCGAAAAAAGCTCGTCCTCAAGTAGAATCAATGCAATACACCGAGCTTCAACCTTCTACGTTAAAACGTACTTACTCCTATGTCGATCAAAACCCGTGTGCACAAGTAAGAAATCGACTGGGAGTTCATCGAAGCGATGTATAGTTTCTTTGTTTTGTTAAAGGATGAATTAACGTGGTTATCACAACATCGTAATTATTGTCGTTCGTCGTTCTCTCAAAAATCACCGGTGGTGATACCGAATTTCAAATATGCTCGGACTGATTCTCACCATCTTCATGTAGATCAACATTTCCTTCGATCGAGAAGCGAACATAAAGCGCGTCGATCGCATTCGAGCAAACGAAAAAGTAAAAGTAAAAGTAAAAGTAAACGTAGTTCAGCCAATTCGTCGTTACTCTATCAGCATCAACGCTATCAAACAACGTTTCATCATGCAGCGTCAACCTGTCGTCGTTGTTCTCTGTTAAATTCAACGAAAATATCACCTCCACCGCAAACGACTACAACAACGACAACAATGAATATTTTCAATCTCTGTCACTGTTGTTCAACTGCGCCGTCTGAAATTACCATTAATTCGAACCATTTCGTTAACAATCATGCTATTTCAACTGCCAATTGTGAACCGTACAAGCAAATTCGAAAAATCTCGTCGTCATCGTCATCTGCTAATGCTGTTCCAATTATGACGATTCGTAAGCAAGCTCAATCGCCGATAACAACTTCGAATCGGAATCGAAATATCAGTCCGACGAACTCGAATCCACGTCCTAACGCACAAGCTTATCACCTGGCAAATAAAGCCAAACAAGTGACCGTCTGGAATCAACAAGAGAAGGCGTTTCGACAACTATTCGCCATTGTCTTTGGTTTTACATGCTGCTTCTTACCTTATTTTATCATCTATATGGTCGTCGCATTTTGCGGTTCGTGTGTATCCGAACGCGTCGTCACAGCAACGATTTGGCTCGGTTATGTTAATTCAACAATTAATCCATTTCTGTACGCTTTGTCAAACAAACATTTTCGAAGAACATTCAACAGATTATTCAAAAGAGACAGCCGACGACAACTTTATTATAATTAAGACGAAGAATGTATTCAGCTATTTGCTTTAATAAATAAGACTACCGTTGTTGGCAGATTCGTTTGCGTGCCAGCAGATGTCAAACTGAGTGGGAGCGCGTTTTTTAAAATAAACTGTTAGGCGATGTAATAAAGAGAAAAGAAAATGGTTTTATACTCAACGCACTAGAATCAAGCCAAGATGCATGTCATGCGATGACGATGGATATAAATAAATAATTATTATTCGCTGGCAACTATGCAATAGTTAGTCATGATAAAAGTTCATAGATTAGCAATGGCAAGTGCGAATTGGATGGTAGGAATGACATATGCACTCGTCATAGCTCTATGTTCACTATTGAGTACAACGGGGGAGTGTGCAAATCTTTTGATGAACTTGAATTTGAAAGGTTTGTTCAATGTTTTAGAAATCTTTTCTAGATCTTGCCGACTAAAATGCCAAGACAGGTTGTCTTGGAAAGTTGAGGATACAGAAGGATGATTCCTGTGCAGGAATGTTTTGTTGAGAACAATGATGAGGTATTCCAAAGTACACGTGCACTTCAGTTTCTGCCGAAAAAAGACGGAGTGAAATGTTTAAAAAAACTGATTTAAACTCAAATCTATTCGATTTATTTAACAATTGTATTTGATACAGTAACAAACAAATAACTAAGGCTTATTTCCAAATATAAAGATACCAATTATCCATCTTCCATCTCACTTCAGTCCATTGCGAAGATAGAAGAAGCGGTTCCAGGTCGTGTTGAATTTGATCTGACAACGTTTGACATATACAGATTTTGATTGAAATTAACCTATTGGTAGAACTCGGGGCTAATAAAAAATTCAAAATTTCTCGACATTCATCGCTGGTTGTCACGTTCATTCGTAGATGCTCTAACTGCGGTATTAAATTGTTCATTAGGTGTTGAATTTCTCTCCAGGACACACATTCACTGGTAAGTGAGAGCGATTTGATATTGGTCAGAAACGTATAGGGACGAAGTTGTGACCATGTTATGTCAAGTGAATGTAGAGATGTTAAAGAAGTCAGGGAGCTGAGGTCAATCATTGCTGTTTGACTATTGATGATCAAATGACTAACAGAAGTGAGACGAACAAATGACGAGACAATATCTGCAGAAACAGTATCATTGGTGATGTCATCGTTACATACTAATGTTACATGTTTCACATTTTGGCAAGTAGAAAAGTTGCAAGGATTGAATGATTCGGAGAGATTTATTCGAACACGTTCAACACGATCATAGATTGCTAGAGGGAAAATACAGATAGAACTCTAAGCGAATCGATTCAAATCAGACTTTACCGTGATTGTGGCAGTGATGAGTTGTATTCCAGTATTCAAATGGTAAATGAATGACCTTATCTGGATATGGAATGGTGTGTAAAGTTAACGTTCGTCGTGAATTCCGAGAGCTTGTTGTCTGCTGAACAGCAACAACGAGATTCTTGCTTCCAAGTTCGTACTCGTCGATATTCGTACTGATCGAAAGACCTTTCTGAATGAATTGAATGCGTCGAAGTCGAGTGGATAATTTCAATAAATTGTGAACGCTCTCCGGAGATTTCTCATAGGATTGACAGATCAATGACTGTATTCGAGGAAGGTGGGAAAGCAGCTGTGAATCCAGCATAGTTAAATTAATTCCAGTACCTTGCAAGTCGATATTCACATGTATCAAGGGTGATGATGATATGACAGAAGGAATCTGACTTGTCGTTGATTGAGTATAGATCCGAGCTAAAAAAAATAATCAATTATAATCCAGAATTCCAGTTGGTCTTACTTTTCAGTTTGATTAACGATGGCAAAGCTTGTAATACAACAAACAAGTCTTGTGGGAAGCTTTTGATCGCCATATGAAGCCGTTCAATGGTTCCCGATGAAATGGGAAAACATGTTTTGCTATCAAATGCGTATCCGCCAATAAGATAGCATTGCCGCAATGTTGTTGATTGCAATGCAAGTCGATAGAATTTCGCTGCATGCTCAGCTTTTTTATGAAATTTTACGGAGAGTCTTTCGAGACATGGCGGTAAAAGATTGATCTCATTTCCGATAATATCATCTAAGTGTAGCGAGCGAAGTCGGACAAAGTGTTCCGAATGAAAATGCTTCGATGCGAAGAATTCGGATATCAGTAAACCATGTGAGTATTGATTTGTTAAACGAAGAAAAACAATTTGTCGTGCTAAACAATGCCTTAAAACAAGTAAGAAATTAGAAACTGATATGTAGGTAAGATCGACAGATAGATCTGCTTGAGTTATCAATTTTGAGAGACGAACATTGAACAATGGCAGAAATGATAAATAAAGATCAATTGGATGAAGATAAGAAAAGAGTTCGAGCAATAATTCTGAAGGCAGGTCATTGAATAGCATTGCAGGACGTACCAGACACTAATTAAATCAAAGAGATTTGCAAACAATCTGAAAGTACAAAATCTTAACATTGTTCTTTTGAGTTTTCTTTGTTTTATTTCCATTGCGTTTATATCCCACTGAACAAAATAAAAACTTCTAATCAAAAGCAATCCAGACAAAGAAAAACTTCTATAATACAAAAAAACAGTGTTAGTTCGTTGTTAGGATTGCTTTTGTTGATCTTCATATTCACTTGGTAGCCAATGGTTGAGTCCACTGATAATCCAACTATCATCCGTCGCATTTTTACTCATATCTCGTAAGAATTTATAATTGCAAACAACGATATTATCTCGCATTTTCTTCATCGCCGATGTCCAATTCGAAGCAGCGCCACCGGGAGAATTTAACATTTCCTGTCGATATGATTCGCGATCTCTTAGCACGTGAAAAATCATTGTTATTTCGACCATACGTGTATCTAAACATAGGATGACTACGCTCGAAGACGATCCATCATTGCCGAATTTCCTTACTTGTTTTATCGTCCATGACGATGCCAATTAAGTACGGATAACTGAAGACAATCTCTGATTCTTCGACAGGAATCTTTTGCTTCTGTTCCGATGATAATTTGTGATAATTCTGTCTAACTTCATTTATAGCCTAGTTGGTCGTGTCCGTGAGAACATTTATTCAGTTAGGAAAAAGGAAGTTTTTATTTTCTACCTCGCGTGTAACAAAACCTTGAAGATCGTCGAATTGGTCATTAGCGATCAGTTGCGAAACCACGGTTAATGCTTGTCGAGCACCTTCTGAAAATGATTTTATCGTAAAGGTTTGATCGAAATATCCCGTGATAATCATGCGAGAGAAGAAATTTTTTATTGTAAAGAATATATTCGGATAGACAACACGAGGGAGATCCATTAACATTGTTGGCTGCTGATTTGAAGATGCATAACGAACAGATTTGAAAGGTACACGTTTGTTTGAATAGCTCATAAGCGGGGTTAAAAATGAACGCGCAGAACGTGCAAAAATCGAAGCCATCTAAAATGGAGAAATAGTCAATTTTAAAGATTTCGTCAAGCATCTTCATTAATGTATTGCTGATTTGATTTTGTTAGAATTAATGATCCGATCTTTTTCTATTTCTAGATTAATAAGCATAGTAGTGCGAACGCGTCTACTCCAATGGGAACATCTCAAACAATTAATGTGTTGTAATAGATGGCGTGACATGATAAACATCGTTCTTTTCAAAATTTTTATTAACAATCTGTTCAAAAGAGTGACACTTTTCACAAACAATAGATACAACACACACACATGCGCAAAAACCGAGACTATCCTATCCCGTCCGAATGAAATCGGATATAAGCCAATCTGACGTTAAATAAAGTTCACTGCCATGTAACATTACCGTATTCATTTTCAGCAGCAATCGAAAGTAGACCAAGTATCAAATATTCATTGAGATGAGCCATATCCATTCGTTCCGATGACGCTTTTGACACATGTACACGTGAACACTGAGCAGTTAAATTCACCAGTCGTTTGTAAAACTCACAAGCCATTTCGTCTGACCACCAGTCGGCAACAGGTGGAATTTCGTTTGTCGATGGAGACAATACAAATTGTGGTAATGAAAACGATGCTACAATTTCAAAAACTCTGATGATAAGCAAAGTGTTTCTTTGTTGTTGTTTTTCTGAACGACTTACCTGTAGTACCACTTTCATGTGTTACTGTTACTTGCTTTTTGGATATAAATCTGTTTTGTATTAGTAAAAGATTTGAACAAGTTTTAGGTCGATGTTTACTGAATAAAAACTGGGTAAGAATGTGTTTCCATGTTCGAATAAGTATGGTTGGTCTTGAAGATGTCTTCGAGGCATGCTTTTTTATGGAGAATATATCTTGTCGATCTAACCAACCTGTCGCGATTTCCAAGATAGCCCATTCCATGAGATGCACGCGAACACGAATGGTTTTTTCCTGTCGTGCTTCAATCGCTAACTGTAGTATGCAGCTATTCAGCCCTGAGTTGGAATTGAAATCCACCCGAAAGCGAAGTGATTGATGTTGAATTAGTAACAAAAATGAATGAAGAAATGCTTGACCAACAAGGAGATAATTCGATGGCGGTGTGAGAAGATTTTGTCTCTCTAAATTCATTCGTCGTAATTTAACTAGCCAGGAAGAAAACAACCAAGGAAATGAAAGAATCTTTTTCGTGTATGGTTGTTCATAGGTAACAATATAACACGCTGATGCCAACGCCATTCGATGTTGATCACAGTCTTCACATACACATTTAACTGAATGATAAGTTTGTAGTTGACCATCATTGAATAAGCCCTGTATTCGATTTATCAATTGACCCAATTCGAGTTGAGCTGAATCTGCAATGTCATATTGTTTCGACATCGTTTGTTGTTGAGAATCAAATCGACAGATCAGATCCACTTCCGAATGAAAATGATATACGTACATAATATCACTGATTTGATCGTGGTATAGCTTGAACAAATGTTCGGCATCAGCACGGTATAGATGTGCTAATGAATGAATAAGAAATTGATCGATTTGAAGATGTGCACTGATATGCGATGATTGTATCAAACCAATGGTTGTTTTCGTATGTAAACAACGGTTGATTTTCAGCCAGCTCGGTTCCGAACGACGTATAGCACGAAACAGTATACCTGAAGATAAAATGATGAATACAAATCAATTATAGCTTGGTCTTACCGATTGCATTTGATGACGCATAGAGATCGTATTGTTTCGGTCGATTGAAGAAATCTGCTCGTGCATTATTCAATTTACGTCCATATTCCGCGATTTGCTCATCTGTCAATGGATGCTTGCCAGTTTTACCAGCATCAACTTCCTCGGCAATTGCATCGGCAATTGCGATTGAATCTTTATGTCGAATACTATACATATCAGTCAAAGCTAAATGTAGATTTGATAAACGACCAAGGGCATCCTGTTCGGATATGTCGAGAACGACTTGACGAATATCTTCACGTGTTATTGGTCGATCGAGTTTCTTTGGTTTCTCCTGAGAATCGTATTCATATGGTGCGAAGTTTTCCGTTGTCGGCATCAAATCTGGATGCCAGTAGACAGCGTACTCATCGCCTAGGAAACATCAGAAGATACCTTTCATGGTTCAGTCGAAAGAACGAGGCGTTTTTACCGTCTAAATCAGATCCTGAGATTTCATTTGGATGTGGTCGTGGGCCTTGCTGTGGAAAGACTATACAGTCAACTAAATGCCGTAATTTCGGTACATCAACCGCTTCAAATGTGCGCAAATCACCAGGATGATGACACGGGTTCTTTGTTACAACTACTTTACCGGTAACGACCCGTTTGATTTCTTCACGATTTCCACCACGTCGTCGTCCACCATCTTGCAATTGTTCAGTATCTAATTCTGTATATTGAACGAACACTTGACCATATTGAAGAATGCCTGTTTCATCGACAATGCCAAACATGTTACGACCTGAGTTTTTCGAAATTTGTATACGTGTTTTATCCTACGTGAAGATAGTGTGAACATGTTTCATAGATTTTTATTTCAAGACACTTACCTGAATTCGTTTGATCTCTAGTTTACAAATTGTTGTTATTATTTGACGAAAGAATGGTTCGTGAATGAGATCAACATGAGCAGTTAGTATCAAATCTCTCAACGGTAAATGTTGAGCAAGACGTTCGTTGAGTAATTCATAAGCCGATGGTAAGTAAAGCAAAGATTCTACCAGCCATAGGAGATGTTGGTTTTGAAAAAGAAGAAAGATCGAATGTGGAATGAGACGCGATTCAAGCAAAGCTATTGCTTGCCGATTGAGATGTAAAGGACCTAGATGCGATTCACGATTTCGAAATGCTTAGATAAGTTGCGAGACTACGTACGTGGCGCTGATATTTTGCATAATTCCAAAACATCATGAGTGGAAATAAATTTGTGCATAGATTTACGCAAGATTAATTGTTTTTCTGTGTAGTCTAAATCAGGATTGACGGAAACAGTTCCTTTACAGCCAGCATATCGAATTTGCATGACACTGAATTTACGTCGGAAACCCATGATGTAGCAAATTTCATCTCGCAACAACGATGAAAATGTTCCGACTCCATCTGTAAATATGTAACCATTGCGTTCAATATCATCAACGATTTCTGTTTTCTCAAAAGGAACCTATACAGCGGAAATATATTCATCTGTGGAAATACAAAATGACATACACGTATCGTTGCATCTGAACTTGTAAAACATTGAGCAATGCGCGCTGAGTGTTTGGCCACCACCCGTTCATTTCGAAAGTCACCCATCCAATTGTAAGCCTCTTCGTAAGAAAGATTTGTTTTATTTTTCTCATCGTACCAATAGAACCAATATTGTTTCTCTTTCAGTTGCGATTGAGAATGATGAAGGTGTCGATAGACTCGGTCATTGGTCAACTGAAAGCCATGCGCAAGGTAGTTTTCAAATTTTGGACGAAGCACACCGAAATGATTCGCATGGATGGCTTCACCGGTTTCGTCTCGTATTTCAACTAAGATGTAGAAAGATTAGAACAGAAGTACATGTCAACATATGCTACAGACCTAAACAGAAATTGAAAGTACCGCCGAATTTTGGTTCGCGTAAGGTTCGATTTGTTTTAACTAGTTTAAATGGTTTAACACACACGGTTGTGGGTGTTATTGTAACTGACGGTGCATAAGCTTTATTCTTTGGCGGATTTGTTAACGACGCAACATGCGTAGGCGCTGTCTTTGTCTCTTGACCGATTTCGAGTAAACGGTTAGTAAACTTGTGTAGTTCTTCATCGATGTCAAGAAAATGATATTCCTTCGCACGACGCCAAACATAGATCGCGATCTAAATGGAAAATCTTACCTAATGAAAAGAAAAAGACTTTATATGTTTTTACTTGATAGAATTCGTTATCGGTATCGACTGCTTTTAAATAATCGATGAATTTTTGTGTCGCTCGTTGTTGAAAACGATAGCCGATTGACAATAACATTTGCCACGAATAATTCTTGATAAATGAATTAAATATTGGGCGTTCGATACGTGATGCTCGTGTTTTCGGCACTTCAGTAATCGAACCAGCAAAACAAATTTGTATTCGATGACGATAGAAAAACGCCAAGAATTCACGAAAGGCTATACGAATATTATTACTCAAGATGCAATCCATTCGATATTCATATTCTTCGAGTGTCTGATCTCGATACCGAGGATCATTTCGTCTGCCAGAACTATCTTTTAGTCGAGATTCTTTGATAGATATACGAATGGTTGAACAAATCGGTAGAGGTACACCGGAATTCGATTGGCGTTTTAGAGCGTCACGTGGTTTCATAACAGGCTTATTTTCCTTGCGTAGTTTTTGTCCGATCCACCATGGTTCGACATCTAATAAGAAAAACTCGATGTTCGAAAAGAATGCGATGGGAAAAAGCTTTACTGAGCAATTCCATGATATTGCCTTTCATTTGGATGTAGAGGACGAACCCTTCGCTATTCGTAGTAATGATAACACTCTTGTCAATGAAATTTGCTTGCAATCGTTTGATGTATTCATAATTTGGATTGCATTTGTCTTTTGTTTGATAAATAAAATCGACAAAATCTTCATAAAATCGTAGTCGCCATGTTTGATGAGGCTGTTTCGATAGTTTCTCATAGGGTGAGAATAAATTCATTGCTATTAATGCACCAGTCGACCATTCCATTTGGCAATTGATATGAAAAAAGCAACGAGCTAGTTGACGAAATTTACTCAAACGCGTTTCAGGAATCGGCGGTATGTCGCCGTCGGAAGCGGGTTCAGTTCGGGACTCGGCTGGAGCGGTTGAAGGTGTTAAGCCATTTGCGCCTTTTGTCGGCAAATCTTCTAAGAAAGAGGAAAGACAGTTTAGTTTTTCTTGCAATCATTCAGTATTCTCACCGATGTTGAAAAATGGATCATTAAATATCGGTCGTCGTTTTAGTCCATTCGACAACCAAAATGTGTCACTATGTTTTAATTGTTGCTGTAACAATTTCATTACTGATGAATTAACCATCTTCGCTGATTGCTTTAAAAGGAAGGTATATGAAATGAGACCGTATAACCATTGATCATGAACAATATTCTCTCGATCATCTGAGATACGAAATATTCTATATCCGGTTGAACAAGTCGGTGTACTTCACTTACAGACAAATTTATGTTGATCGAAGATATTACAAACACGTTTTAAACCATTGTTATTATTATCAACAATGATAGATAAATGGGGCTCTTCCTCGATCATTGTTCCATCCGTGTTTGCTTCGGGTTCGTCGAGGCCAATTTTAAATGAAAAATCAATCGTTGTCTCTTGCTTTTGTCTTTCTTTTTCCTGTTGAATCGTCTTTGGTAGAACATGTGTTTGATAATATTCGAATTCCTATGAAGATCAAACCTGACAAATCAGTAGAAAATTAAGGTATTTTACTTCATCGTAATCAAAATGAGTCTTTTTTGTATTTGATAGTGCTGGTACATTGACATACTGGTCATCAAAGCTCATTGGTGTATTGTATCCTGACCCTCCGACTGTTGAAGCTGTCGCCGCTTCCATACGTTCGCGTGCAGCTGCAAAAAATCCTTGTATGCTTGATTTATTTACGTCTTTGAAAACATCGCTTTCTGAACACGTATCATTTCGGCGATGTGGTTTGACTGGAAGCGGTTCTTCAATATGCATACGTTTAAAATCGATAGCCGATGAACAGAGACCTCGGCCAAGAATTTTTTCTGCACGCCACATCTAATTGGCCAGAATAGTTTATTGTTGATTCTCAACAAAGTCTAAACTTAAACAAACGTACCACTGGACTATGCACCGGACTTGGTACCAAACTACTTATTCCAGAACTGCGATCGTCAAATTCACTGTGTGACGCTATCGAAGATGTGTGCCCATTGTGATTGTGAATATTTCGATTGACAAACGAAGATGAGGGTGCAGATGGCATAACTGTTGATGGTGGTCGGCTTTGCAAACGTGTTGAAAAGATAAAACGTGGACTTTCCGACACTGGTTTTGGTGCAAGCTGAAAAAACTATGTCGGTCAACAACTTGATGCATTTCGAATAGGGATAGTTACTCTTGGACAATCTGTTTGATGTGACGCGACCGACCGATTGTCGTCATATCGATATTCGAACTCTGAAATAGATGCATCTTCGTCAATGGGTGATGCAAGACAGTCTTTTGTAGATCCCAATCGAGATAAAACAGTATTTCGTGCTTTCCATAGTTTAACAATTTCTTGCTCTTCTTTTTGTAATCGTTCATTTTGTACAATTTCCAAACGATGGTAATAATCACTGGCTTCGCCTTGTAATTCAACTAGTTCACTTTCGATTTCTTCATCAGAGGGTGTGCGATTAAAAATATTCTCGTCATCATACTAGAAATAAACTATGTTTTACCAGAAGAAACAAAGTCGTATCACGCTCGACTACTTACATCCGCTGCATAAACAGACATGATAAAGAGAAAAAAGTGTTTTTCCCTTCGAATATTAATTAAGCGTACGCTTTAATTAATTTACGATACTTTCCACACCGAGAAAATAATTCGAAATTAATGAAGAATTACATCGATGTGGTAATAAATATATATATATATATTCCCCGATTTATCTGTGATTAGTGATATCATTTTACCACAAATAAATATTCTCTAGATGGCGTTGGGATCATCTGATCGACGATGCACATATGAAATTGACAATCATCCACTGATCTGATCTGCATGTCGTTCAGTATTAAATGCGTCATCTTTTTGTATCTTTGCTTCATGTTTGTATAGCTACCGGTCAAAGCAAGTGTGCAAGACTTCAGTATGAACGAATGTAAACGCTAATCTATTTGCGAGATTCGTTGAAAAGAAAAATCATCGTTTATATCAATCAATCAAAACATTTCTACTTGTTTTACAGTTTACAGATAAACGTAAAAGTCGGGCAACCACGATTGACCTGACGTTTGCTTCGTGCTTTGACAATGCATGTGAAATATAAGTATCCATTATCGACTGATTCATTACTACTACTATATGAAACGGTTTTTGATTGGTTTAGCTAGTCAAAACACTAAATATTAAACTATTTGTCGATTAATATGTACGAAAATTTTCATGAGTTTCGAATTGAAAAGGCACATGTTTCAGAAAATCATCATACTGAAATTTGTCTCGATGACAATACATAATGTAGGAGGATATTTTCTTATGACTGGATTAGATAAAATGTTTTTCACCTTCAATAAGCTAAACGCATGATTGCACATTGTTATTACTTTAAACATCGAAAAAGCGTCGCTTAAGCGTTTCTATTCATCTATTTGCTTGCATGGATTTCGTTTATGAATCAGCTTACTGTATTTCTATTCATCGCATCAGTAATCTCATTTCATTTTAGATTATCAAGAGACAATGACAACAAGCGTTAACGACCTGTTAGCACAAACAGGCCTTACGACCACGAATAAAAATGGTATTGTAAGTCTCAACAAATCGAACGCTGATGTTGATAGCGATGAGGACAACGAAAAGCCAGCACCATTCAAAATGCCTCGTGCACCACCTCATGTCTATTCATGTTTTGTTGTCAATCGTTCCAGTGGAGCAATTGAATGTGATGTGTATTACAATGGTCGACCAGAAGAAGATACATTCAATGAAGTTATTCACGTAAAAATTCCAGCGAAAGATGAGAAATATTTTCCCAGAAAAATTTTTCAACCTGACCTACCTGAATCTTACTGTCGATGGGTGAAAATCATAACTAAAATCCATGTGAAAAAAGCAAATGGCACCACTCTAGAAGTTAACTATCCATTCGACAATGTTCATCAACCAATTCGCAACTGGGAATTTCACGTACGTGAAGAAGGAGAAATCCTATCGAAACCACCAACACGACCAGCTAATATTCTCAAATACGAGAACTTAGACGAATATGAACGCTAAATCAACAACATTTTGTTTTCAAGACAATACGAGTAGACTTTTCTCTGTAGACAGGAGATACTTTTTCAATACGATATAATTTTATCTAAGGCGCAATTTTGTTTGCTAAAATGAACGTAATAAAGATTCTGAAAAATTACATACGAGGCTTCGATGATCAATTAAACACAGATATCGGGTCGATTTATTCCATTGAACCGATTCGAATCGACTCTAGTATTCAAAGAAAGCTATCAATTACTGTATTCATTCTGTCTTTTGCGATATTCTGGCTTGGAATGGAAAATTATATAGTTACTATTCAGAATGTCATCAGGTTTTTAAAATCGAGACGAAATTAAGTTGTCATACCTCCGAATACGGCTCGAATGCGTTCTCAAATTCCGCTGACTGAAAAAGAACCGTTGAAAAACGAATATTTCCTAATAACCTGGATTGCAGTCATTTTATTGATTAATTTTGTTAAAATATTCTTAGTTCGACGTAAACAGAATCAATCGAGGTAATGAGAGGTGTTATGTGCTGCAAGACAAGAAAATAAATTACGTGCGAAAAATAGTTGCTGATAGGAAAACTCTCTTCTATTATGATGAGAGTGAAGTTGCTTGTCATTTGTTATCAAGATAAAATTCTCTGGTTGAATAACAGCTGAATGCCGTGTGAAATGTTATTTTCATCTTGAGTTGTAGCCTTGCAATTGAAAATAGGTGTAAAAGGACGTATTTTTTGTTAATTATCAAATGAAGGATAAACTTTGAAAAAGAGAAAAACGTTTTTCTGTTTTCGTCGAACTGGAAAAAAAATCACCGTATTCGCTCTTCTCGTTGTCACATCTTTCCATCATTTACGTTCACGTAATATTATATATAGAATCGTCAATTACTTTCAATTAAAACGTTCTACTCTACTTGCTAATGATATGTTGTAAATGGACAAGAAAATAGCGAAAAAAAGCCACATAATTATTACTTACACTCATTCTGCGTGCTGTTTTTATGTCATTTTCTACTCATTAGTAACGGTGCTTATGTATATGTACATGTCTGCCTACGATACTTTTCCGTTTCTTCTCATTTGTACTCTTCTCTGTCTGTAATCACTCGACTCTTTTCATAGTTTGTTAGAATATACAGATGATGGTAAAATATGCAAACAAATTGCTTTATTTCTTTCTCTTCGCTTATTATTGTTTTTCACGCATTCGACTATCTGATGAGAGAAAAAATTGTCTGTTCTTGTATTTTGATCAAGGTTAGAATCTACATCGAAATCAGTAACAGTACCAATCTGTGTTCCAGCTGACTGATTGCATGTCTCTGTACATCTTCATTTTTTCTTTTTCACTCTCTCTATTACTTTCGCCGTTTTTTCTTGCCACAGATAAGTGTATAACCGCATACATCGTCACTCTCATTAACAGCACATTTATCGATTCATCAAGATTCATAAAAACAGATACATAAAAAGGACGGCATTAGTAGATTTATACCTAGTATATATTTGTGTGACTAACATTCGACATAATGTACACAACCACTACTGTTGCCATAGGTAGAGGACCAATGAGTGGCGCTGGCGTTGGATATGGTGCGAACCGACAAGAACTAACTATCGTTGTCCCATGGTCTCCGGAATTTGGTGTTGCTTACCAACAATTTGTTAATGGTGGATATAACAACGCAGCCGGCGGTATGGGTGGTCTAGGCGGTGGTATGTCCATGGGAGGATTCGGCGGTATGCCTATGGGAGGAGGTTTATCAATGGGAGGAGGCTTACCTATGGGAGGAGGTCTATCAATGGGAGGCTTTGGTGGTGCTTCTCCAATGGGAGGCTTTGGTGGTGTTTCTCCAATGGGAGGTTTTGGTGGCGCTCCTTCAATGGGAGGCTTTGGCGGTGTTTCTCCAATGGGAGGCTTTGGCGGTGCTTCTCCGATGGGAGGCTTTGGTGGTGCTTCACCTATGGGTGGTCTGGGCGGTGGTAATCAAATACAAGGTGTTCCTATTGGATTTGGTGTAACAACAGGTATTTAATTCAATAGAAGTCATTCGTTGAATTGACAAGCAGCGTCCATTATACACCTTCTTGATCTCATAAAGAGAAAACACTTCTAGCGATTTGTGTTACACATATTCTTCTTTTATATTATGAGTAGTAGTAACGTTTTTTCAATAAAAAATTGAATGTGCATTATCTGAACTCAAATACGGTTAACGAAACATACACGTACATCTGTACTCGTGTAAACGCACCAATAGTGCATTTCATTTACTATCTGCTCCATACGTTCGACGAAGTAATTAAGAAAAATACGATTGTCAAGAAACAGGATCAACATTCTTTAAATTCTGAACGATTCGTACTACAATTCATAAAATGTTGTCGATAGAAAATATATGATTGTCTTTTGTGTATATACCTATATGTATTTATTAGAAATGCTTGAAATAACTATGGGAACGTTAAGAAATGAGAAAAAAAAGCATAATAGTATGGAATAAAAATTCTTAAACAAACATGCATTTATTTCTGTCGCCCTTAGCTTTGCTGTCGGCGTTCAGGTAAATATTAACTTTTCCTTTTTCTTCGTCATTGCTCAAACTTTCCGCAACAGATCTGTATGACAATAAAAACGGAAAAAATATCTTTCATTCTTACTTAATCAAATTAACTTATGACAGCACACGTTATGTCGTGATATTTATTTATCATCCAGGGGAATATTCAACATGAGCAGGTTTGAAAGAAAAACATCAGTCATAGTTCAACAGACTCTTTATTTTCATAGATTATAGACTAAAAAAAATAAGGGTGATTATTACGCATATGTTCTCCCACTGTGCATAGTAGTGGAAGAAGCCGTCTGGCATTTCACTCTCAACTGACGTCATAGAGCAATTTTTGTTCCCTTATCATTTTATATCGACTTATATATATAGAGTTGATTTTTGAAGATACAGGAGACGCGCTTGTTTCGAATACATTAATCAAGATTTCAAATACAATGCGAGCATTATTCATTCTTCTTTCCATTGGTTTATTTGTTACTTTAATCCATTATTCAAATGGGAATCGTAAGTTGTCGAATTAGATTCGTTTTCCGTTTTCGTAAATCATTTTATTTTAGCAATCGAGTCTTCTTTATCGGCAAGTGAAGAGGACGACAGTGTAGAATCGAATGAATCTTCTACTACAATACCATCAATCGACAGTGAAAGTGGTGAAGAAAAATTACCTGTTGCCACCAGCAATGAATACGAAGAAGATGCTAAACTTACCAAAGCGCTTGAATTTCTTAAAACAGTTCAACAATCAGAAAGTGATAGTAATGAAAAACAAGCTGATGAAGCCTCGGCTGACTCGAACGTTGCCAAAACTAACGATCCAAAGATCGAGCAAGAAAGCAGCGAAGAGTAAACGAGCGGAACATCTTTATTCTACCTAAACTTGATTCAATCAACTGCTTTTCTGTCATTTGTATCATTTTAAACTTATACACCCATTCGAATAAATATTGTTTTTGGAAAATTTTTTCTCCTCGTGAATCTTATTCGAAGTTCGACGAACATGTGTTCACGTTGTTCTCTCAACAAGATTCACTAACGAACTTGATTTGAACGATAGTCGTTGAAGGGCAACTTCGACGAGGTGGCCGAGCGGTTAAGGCGTTAGACTGCTAATCTAATGGGCTCTGCCCGCGTGAGTTCGAATCTCACCCTCGTCGCCATTTTTTTTTCTCCGTCTCCGTTTCACATACTTCCTCTAAAAAAAACAGATTACACGATGTTTTGGCATTCAAATAGTTGGCTTCTTCTTCCCTCTTCTTTATTTTTCTTTTGTGGATGTCATTGACATATGAAAACGAAAAATTTGCTTGTAAACAAAGTTTGCGAACATTTCCTTTTTACAACAGTATGATTAATATGAAATGTTTTTACATTACATTTTAGAACAATACGAAGATATTGCTAACAGACATTTGAAATGAGTAACAGGAAAAAATATGATCTGATTGATAAGAAGGTAACCTTTTGTAAACTATTGCGTTATTACATCGGGATAAGATAAGTTGTTTACAATGAAAAACACTTTACTAACTGGGTAATTCGGTGCATGATGGGTGTTTAAGGGCACTTTTTATCGCAGTATTCACAGAATTAATTTATTGTGACCTCTTCTGTAGTTAAAATCGCGTAAAGAATTCATTTCATGATTTCATTCATTATATAAACAAAATACGTTTAAAAAGAGCGTTGAATGGAGTTCATCATTCTTCGATGCAATTAGATCTATTCACTTATACACGATGGAGTCATTAGACTGAATGAGATGTTCAATGTCGATTCTTTGTCATAAACAATAACAGACTTCTTTCCACGCCTATATCTCTATGAATCTATTATTACATAGTATTTTTCCAGTATGTCAACGCTTACGACACCACAATGTATTATACTTCGCATTCATTGGCAGCACTTGAAAAATCTCTTCCGATGAAACATACTTCTGTGTAGAAACATAAACATTAATATGATTGTTAACATTACATCCTTCTACTGAGAAGCTCATTTTTCACATTGTGTAAAAATAAACAAATGAAGTGAAACTGTAGTTGAAGTGAAATATGTACATACACATACACCTCCGTTGCTCCTTTGATTACAAGATAACATTTCTTCGGCTGATATTTCACGTATCACAGTCGATACATAGGATCACGTAGACGGTTATCTTTGTCTTGTATATTTAAAGTCGAAATTAAGAATGGAATCAGATTTTTCTCATCTGGTATTCGCTGAATATGTTGCACGCTGCGTTCTTGTTGATATGTTTGCTATTACCTCATTATGTTCATAGTGATTGCTGTCGTTTACCATTCACCGATCGTGAATGCAATGTCCGTCGAGAAGGTCCTCATCGATACCAGGTTATGCCTGATCGTCGTTCAGGTCTGGTGAAAGAAAGTACAGAATGCTTCATCAATGATTTCGATGCGAATTACCGAAAGGTGGTGGAAACGAAAAATTATTGTAATGATTGTCCTGGTCTACTTATTCTACATACAAATTCGTCGGAAATTTTCCTATTTCCAGAATATCTTGAACGAATTCTCGAGGGACGAACACCGACACAACGGTAAGCAAAATCTATTTTTAGTTGAAAAATCTATCCAATTATGCTCAAATTTTATTTTCCAGAAAAAACGTGATTATATTAACAAAATCACTTGTTGGTGCATATGATTTAGATTTTTCCTTTCTCACACGTTTTTATACTGCACGACCGGTCGCAGATGTACCATCAATCTATGTCGATCTTCAATTACCAGTTTTCGATCCGAAACTTGAACATCAACCATCTCTACGTCTTCGTTTGCCTGTTTACGACGAAGATAAAGAAGGATTCACTAAAATCAGTAGACAAGAACTAATCAATCCATTGGATGCCACCGATTCAGCGACACTTAACGCACATCAGCTACCGTATCTGTACCATTTTGATATAGAAAAACATCATTATTCGCCAAGTAATTATTCAGATATCTTCTTGTTTAAACGCAGTTAGCTGGGCTTTTTTTTCTATTTAATAGATTTATGCACATTGAATAATGTTACTGTTTCATCTACTGGTCTTATGTGGAAAACAATCGACTCAGGAGCACCTACATGTCATACTTACATGCCGTTCTTAGGACGAAATCGATGTTTTGCCAGCGGTTTTACACGTATATTTTGTCCTATCGAAGAAAGTGTATCAACAGATGATACTCTTCAGTTATCTCTTTATGCTCAAGTCATTAATCATGTTGAACATTTAACTGTCGCTGTAACTGGTGGTCGTCATGTCGAAATGGCCTTAAGCAATCGTCAATTGTATCCCGCGGAACAAGTGAAAGTCCTTCTACTTCAAGGTCACTTGGCAGTGACTGATATTAATTTAAACTTATCTATTCGAGTGGAATACGGATGGAATTGTAAAGATTTTAGCTTGGCAGTTCCGGCTGGATTCAGTGCTACACGATATCGTCGTTTTGATGGTGAAAACTTGGCTATTTTTGAAAGCAACAGTGTTGTAACATTGCCAAGCTGCTTTAAAGTAATACCTAACGGAGCCCAAGCAGCAGCCGCTCTACTACGAAACACTCTCGAATCGACGACACTGCCATCGCCTATTGCTCCCCAACCTGTCGATCCAGCAGAAGAATACCAATTTGATGATAACGATGATTTACCTACTGTAGTGAAACCAGAAATCGTCGATGGTTTAAATGCAGCAAACAAAACAATTGTTGATCTGGAAAATCAAGAAAACTTTATAACATACTATTGGAATATCATAACTAGTGATAGCAGTATGTTACTTTTTATCGACAGATTGATTTATACGTCTACTTCTCTTTTAGATCTACCATATACTATCGTCGTTTTAATAGTATTAGTTGCGCTTATTCCTATATGTCTTGGTGTTTGCTATCGTGTCTATTGTGGTCAACATCGTCGATCTGATTGGACATTGGAACATCCTGCTCACATAACTTCGGCTTCTATGAAATCAAAAGATGAACTGAATAGTGTGTCCGTTCAATCTCACGTCAATATGTCAACTCAAACTACAGACACTCCAATTCGTATCTAAGAAAAATGTCGTTTTATTTTCTTTCTCTTTTTTGGTCAATGAATAAAATGCATTTATACATAGAAAAATTATTTTTGACAAGCACAAACAAACAAATACCAATCAATTGTTTGATTGATTAAATGCAACGTTAGAATATTTTCAGTTGTTCGTCACAATCAAACGGATATGTCTTGAAGAAGAACGAAAGAGAGAGTGAGAGAGAGAAAAACGTAAGAAAAAGAAAAAAAAATGTATACGAGAGTTGATCAAGTGTTATTTTATTTATACAAGTCTTTTTTTCTTTGTATATTTCTCCTCTGGTAAGTTCACGTACACCAAGCGGAGACGCAGACGTGATCATGACAGAAACGACGATACAAACATTTAATTCGTTGAACTTAAATTCCAAAAGACTCTACCAAAAACAAACCAATGTTTATAGAAATATTCCATCAGCGTATTCAATCAAGGTCTGTTCGGACGAATTTAAATAAGTTCAGAGTATAGAAAATTGATTTCTTTTCGAAAGGATTCTGTCAATACTGCAAATGCGAATAGTAATGACTGGCATCGACTTTTATTAGCTCGTTTGAAACCTGGTGTTGCTGGCAGATACGACACAACAAGAAAACCAGATACTAAATCTCATCGATGCGTATGTAAATCACCTTGAAAATTCCTTCGATTATGTTGCTCAGCAACATTGATTAATTTCAATTGAAATCGCTACTTTTTCTCTAGTTAGCAAGATCCTTTGAAACCTCAAATGTTACATTACAATCTTCTACTGACGAGTCATATATCATCAACGAACAAGAGATCGTTGTGGCACCTACAGGTGGAAATCTTTCGAATTATACATATTGATTTTCATAGTTGTTCTGTTCTAGATACACCCGAAGAATTCGAGTCTCTACTAGAAAGTTCGATACGAAGAGAAGGTCTCTATGTCAAAAATCTGATGCCATGTCGGTACAATGACCACATCACGTCGCTGAAACGTCGTGTTAGAAAGGTATGTTGATGAACACATCAAATAACTTCTCGCTGTTCATTCTTTGTCTTTATAGCAACAGTTAAAACATTTTCAGAATCAAATAGCTATCCTTCAAGAAACACCGCTTCGTGCATCATCACCAACCAACCTTTTTCTCATGTCATACGCTGAACAGCCACGACCATTACGTCGCTATAAACAAAAGAAGTCCACTTGTGTCGTGTCATTACCATTGTTAACAAACTCATCAACGAGAGCGATATCCAATCATATTTGTGACGATAAACTGAATCTCTATGAATGCTAGAAATTACGTTTCTCTTTCTCTCTCGCATGTCTTTCGTAATCTGTGATTATTGGTAGATTTTGTTTGATTATTTCTTGAAAAGATTATCTACACGTTGAATAATCATTCTCACCTTCGTTTCACGAACTATCGAACAGATCACAGGAGGAAGTCTTTCATTTTCGAATATTTTCGTCCTCGATTTTTTTTTCTATGAATGACTAGGAATGATCGCGTTAATTTAACATATAGAAAGGCATTATATTTTAGAAATAGGTAAATAAATATGGAACAAATAAATCACGAAAGTTTCTACTTCGTTTGCACATCATTTTACGAGGAAGAAAAAGGAGTTTACACAATAGGTTTCACATACATTTAGTGGCGGTGAAAAACATCATCATGATTGCTTTTTTTACTGTCAAGATTTGTGAGAAACTAAGCATGAATCAATGTGATTTATAGGCTTCATCTATGTCACGTCGTTGAGTTCGTTTTGACAGTGCTTAGCCACGTGAATTAATCAACTTTTTGAAATCTATTCCTACGAAATTCAATGAGCAGTGATGAAGTTTTTTTACTTTTGTCGGAAATCCTTGACAAAGATTATGAACAGGTTTATTCATTAAATGTTTTATCAATAAGATTCTTCGACGAGGTGGCCGAGCGGTTAAGGCGTTAGACTGCTAATCTAATGGGCTCTGCCCGCGTGAGTTCGAATCTCACCCTCGTCGCCACTTTTTTGCCATGGATTTTTTTTTGTTTTCTATTGTCTATGAAACTGTAAAAGACAATACGATATTTATTACTTGAAATTCGTTTTGAGTAGTTTTAGCGTTTACATAAAAGATTCTTTCTACGAAAATTTGCAATTCGACTACCTGTTCTCTTTTTTTCCTACAGACAAGTCGAATATTGTATGCATGAAGTATAATAACGATTGTTGATTGGATGATTGGACGGTTTGGAACGACCAATGCGATCATGAGTAGATATTTTATGGACACAAGTTAACGAATATCTCGTTCAGTTAGTTTTATATTGCTTAGAGATTTACCTTCTTCAAACTGAAAATGGGTAAAAAGAATCGAGAGCATAATTCTACAATATCATCAACATCTTCCACTCGTCAGCAAGATGAAACATTTGAATATTTAACGAAAACATTCAATCGTAAAGATGGACCTATACCAGTTAGTAATTTCAATCGTATAGAATCTGTGTCTTTTATATAAAATTTCTATAGGCAATGTGTGATGTTACTCGACCACATGTAGATTCATTCAACTGGATGCTTAAAGAAGGTCTCGTGAAAGCAGCTAGTGTAAGAAAAGAATACCACGGAAATTGTATTATATATTGTCTTTTTCAATGATTGTACAGGCGATCCTACCATTAGAATTCGAAACAAATAGCAAACTACGCGTGAAATTGAAATTTGTGGTAAGAGTAAACAATATGTTCTTCCTCTTCTTCTTCAAAATTTCATTCTCATTGTCAGAGTTTGGAAATCGCTCGGCCAAAAGCAAAAGTAGTTGCAGGCGCAAATCGTCTCAGTCATTATGTTTATCCTGCTGAAGCTCGTATGGGTAAGAGTACATACTCAGGAACTTTACATGCTCGTATCCATGGCGAAGTATTCGATCAAAATGGTAAACTGATTGGACGTGAATCATACGATCGAAGTCTTGGACCAATACCTGTTATGGTTCGAGTATGAACAGCTCAATCTTCATTCGCCTGTCTGGTATTCTCAAGTGCACTTTTTTCTTTTAGAGTGACGCGTGTAATTTAGCCAATATGAACACGAAAGAACTATGTTCAAAATACGAAGAACCAAATGAGAATGGTGGATATTTTATTGTGAAGGGTTATGAACGTATTGTACGTTTATTGACAATGACAAGACGAAATTATGTATGAAAACAAAGTTGATAATGATTGTTGTTTGAGCTTAAGTTTGATTTTAGCCAATAGCGATGTCTCGTGGACGATGGCGACAACGTGGTCCGGGATTTACGGATCGTGGTGTTCAAATTCGGTGTTTATCTGATGATCAACGCGGCGTGGTAAGATCGCTGTTGACTTCAAAAGCAAAACCCTAGTCTCTAATTCGTTCTAGGAAAACACACTACATTATTTGGATACTGGTGCTATATCACTTGCGTTTATGTTCCGGAAAGAAATGTATTTCATTCCTGTTATAATGATACTCAAAGTAGAGTGAATTACCATTTTCAAAACTTGATTTATATCTGCAATTATAGATGTTAGCTGATGATAACACATCTGATCGAGAAATTCATGCTAATCTCATGCGTGGTACTTATAAAAATAATAGTGCATTGGACAGGTAGTTTAAAGTAGATCGATGCTCATTGGAACAAATAGATGAACGTGTTCTTCTTGTATAGTAATATCAAATATATGCTTCGTCAATTACAAAAAACTTACTGGAATGAACAACCGTTGATTACACGTCAGTTAATCATTGACTATGTTGGTTCACATTTTCGGACGCGTCTCCAACGACCATCATGGCATACCAATGCTGATATTGCGCGTTATTTACTAGATAATTACATATTGATTCATCTGAAAAGTGATAAAGCCAAATTTCAAATGCTAACGTTCGTATAAAACCAGTGTTTCTATAAATGAAACTATGAGTTTGATTTAGATTCATGATTCGGAAACTATTTTCTTACGTGCGAGATGAATGTAAAGCTGAAGATCAAGATGCACCATCTATGCATGAAATTCTTTTGCCCGGTCATGTCTATTTAGCATTGCTTTCTGTAAGATTACTTTGGCTATGCTTCGCACAGGAACACCTTCTGTCTTTCGGTTTTCTAGGAACGATTAGAAACATGGTTAATATCCTTGCGCGAAACTTTCTTGAAATTGAATAAAAGTACGAAGACATCAAACGATGCGTCTATAACTACAAGTGCGTAAGTGTCGTTTACCAACGGAATCGTTAATATCTTCGTTTTTATTTGCAGAACTTCGTCTAGCGATGGATACCATGGATAAAGAACAGATAGCAAAAGCTTTTGAACACTTTCTAGCAACTGGAAATCTGAACTCCAAAACCAATCTAGGTCTAAGACAGGTAACCTCCGTTGATCGATTACACATAGAAATCAATGTGAAATCTGATCGTTTTTAGACTAGTGGCTTCTCTATCATTGCCGAACGTTTGAATATTCTTCGATTTATATCTCATTTTCGTTCCGTACATCGTGGTGATGCATTCACAGAAACCAAAACGACATCAGTTCGGAAATTGCTGCCTGAAGCATGGGGTTTTCTCTGTGCTGTTCACACTCCTGATGGTTCTCTGTGCGGTCTACTCAATCATCTATGTATGACATGTCAAGTGACACAAGACACGCCGACGAATACATCCATCGATGCTCTAATTGATACATTACTTTCGTATGGTATGCGACGTGCACCATCGTTAGATATTGATTGTTACGACGTCGTTCTTGATGGACAAGTTGTGGGGTAAGTTTCGTACGTTAGAATGACTTTTTCTTTAGAAAAATATCTTTTGTATAGATTTGTTGACGACAATCAAGCGCCATTAATTGCTGCACAACTTCGATTTGATAAAGCTACGGGCCACCGTCGTCGTTCGGGTGTTGCCGAACATTTGGAAATTGTTTTAGTACCAAAGGAACCACATGGATTGTATACACTTTATCCAGGTCTCTTTATTTTTACAACACCTGCTCGAATGATTCGACCAGTAATGAATTTGTTAACTAAAACTACCGAATACGTTGGTACATTCGAGCAAGTCTATCTTGGTATATGTATAACACACGATGAATTCGTACCTGGAGTAAGAACGAGACACATTGTGAATTCGAAATCTTTACGTATGATTTTTCTTAGCATACAACTCATCAAGAATTAACACAATACAATTTCTTGTCAATCACAGCCAGTTTAACACCTTTTAGCGAATACAATCAATCTCCTCGTAATATGTATCAATGTCAAATGGGTAAACAAACAATGGGTACACCGACATTAGCATATCGAAAACGAAATGACAATAAATTATATTATATTACCACACCACAAGCACCACTCATTCGAACACGTGTTTATAATCAATATGCACTTGATGATTATGCCATGGGTACCAATGCCATCGTCGCTGTACTTTCCTATACTGTAATTTCTTCTTCAATTCAATGCGAAATATGCGTCTCTATTGATATTTAGGGATATGATATGGAAGATGCTATGGTTATCAATAAAAGTTCGATTGAACGAGGTTTCGCTCATGGTGCGATATATGCATCTGAAGTTAGTTTCATTATCAATATCGATAAGAGCTATTGCACGTTGATTTTTTCGTCTTAGTTAATCGATTTACAAGAATTGGTTACGGATAGAACTGATCAAGGAAAACATCCGCTTGTCTTTTGTAAGTATTCGAATATTGAATTTGTAAACAATATGATGTGGGCTTATTTCTAGCTTTGGACACGAAAAATCCTCTTTGGCGTCATTTGGATGCTGACGGTTTACCTGTCATTGGCTCAACGATTCAGCCTGATGAGGTTCTTTGTTGTTATTTGAATACATTGACTCAAGAATACAAAACAGTGCGATATCATAAGAAAGAACCAGCATATATCATGTCAGTAACACTCGTTGGCGACGAAGACGGAAAATTACCAAAATCCAAAGTATGGATTATGTATCGTATTATGGTAAATATATCCTCTAAAATTTTATTTCAATTTTGCGAATAAAGAGTTGTATTCTTCTTAATCTATCTTAGCGTACGCCTATTATCGGTGATAAATTTTCGTCACGTCATGGTCAAAAAGGTGTTTGTTCACGTTTGTACCCAACAGAAGATTTACCGTTCACTGAATCTGGTCTTGTACCTGATATTATATTCAATCCTCATGGTTTTCCATCTCGTATGACTATTGGTATGTTATTAGAATTCATGGCCGGCAAATCAGCTGTTTTGCATGGTTTATCACACGATGGTACCCCATTTCAATTCAACGATGACTATCCGGCTGTTGATTATTATGGCCGACTACTACGAGCCGGTAAGTGCGAACAAGAAGCACACACTGATCGATCTAATTATTCTTTTGTTTAGCGGGATTTAGCTATTATGGAACTGAATCGATGTATAGTGGTACAACGGGTCTTCAACTTGAAGTCGATATCTTTGTGGGCGTTGTTTATTACCAACGTCTTCGTCATTTAGTTAGTGACAAATTTCAGGTGAGGCAAACAAAAATATATAAACTTTTTAATCTCTATCTGATTATACTAAAATACAAATCAGGTACGTACAACTGGACCTGTGGATGCATTAACTAATCAACCAGTGAAAGGTCGTCGTCGTGAAGGTGGTATCCGTGTTGGTGAAATGGAACGTGACGCTCTCCTTGGGCACGGCGTTGCTGGTATTCTTTTAGATCGTCTTCTCCATTGTTCAGATGAAACACGTGCATACGTATGCACACGTTGTGGTTCATTACTATCATTAGTCAAAACAAAAATCGGTTATGTCTGTCGATATTGTTGTGGTTCATCATCGAATACGGTTCAACGTGTCACGATACCATATGTACTACAGTATCTTATCGCTGAACTCGCTTCTGTTGGTATTAAAACACATTTTGATACGCAATCAGTTGTACGAAATTTTGTTTTGTCTTCTCAATGAGATAGACATGTGGGAAAGAAATAAAAATGTTGTGTTTTTCGAAAAATAATTACGTATCGATCCGAACGGAAAATGGCCTATGCACATGTGCTCTATCACTTCGTTGTACTATTTCAATCTATACATTGATACGAAAGTAGTAAGATATTTTTATTCCGTTACATATTATGGCTTCACAAGTTATAGAGTTTTTTTATGATTTGATTAGCAATATATACAAACAAAAACGAAATGGCAACCTTTACGTTCGTCGGATCGTATGAATATGAGTTGACAAATAGAGTCCATAGGAAGACTATCCTATGTAAAGAGATGAGAACAAATTGACTGAATGTAATTAAAGTTCTGCGAGAAGTAGCTGCCGAAAAGAACTGTTGACTGTGGGTGAGAAAGTAAATGACGAATGCAGCGTTGAGTCATAGGGTATCTAGGTATGACTTCGTCTAATAACAATTATCAATTTTCCATTACACAGAATAAATCATTCTGTAAGTCATTGAGTATGACTAATTTAAAAAATTTTTACGCTTTTATCGACTGGTCATGTTTTTCGTTACAAAAAGGGAGTAGTTTCTCTTCCACCCTATAATTATTATTTGAGAACAAGATGAATAGATTGAATATTGACGGTATTATTCTAAATATAAACACACGTACTCATAACAAGAAATCAACAAAAAAAGAACCAAGCGCAGTGGTAAAGGAACAGCATAGGTATATGTATGAAAAGTTTGTAAAGTCGAAAGGGAAGGGAGAGAGAGAGAGAGAGAAAGAAAGAGAAAAGGTTTAACGATACACTCCACAGTCCTGATTCTCCATTTCAAAAAGTACATTCAGTATAAATAAGACAAATTTTCCAATCTAGACGTTGTTACTTTGTGACATACAGTGAACAAGAAGTAAGTTATAATAACTATGAGAGATTCGATGAATGACGTGCCTGTTTAGTGAGCGATAAAAATAAAAAAGAGAAACGATCTCCAAGAGAAGACAAAGACAAGAAAGAAACACGAGTTGAACTCCCACCGCCATCGCCACCGGATGGAAACTGGCAAACGATTGATGTGGAAACACTTTACGATAAAGAAAAATGCGATTTGAACAGATATGAAATAGAAACAGTATTCAAAATACTTGAGTAAGAGTAGCAACTTTCTGAATCAAATCTAGCTGATTCTTATCAATGTGCATAGAACGTCATCTCAAGGTTTAACCGACGATCAAGTTCATGAGCGTTTGGAAAAGGTAGGTATAATCTTACTTGGAGAGTTTATCGAGTATTATTTTTTCTGATCAGTTTGGGGAAAATAAAATTGAACATAAAGAGCGACATCCAGTGATTCAATTTCTCCTATTCATGTGGAACCCACTATCTTGGTAATATATTCTTACTATTCGACAGTATCCATCACTTTTCTGTTGAAGGGTCATGGAAATAGCTGCAATTGTTGCTATTGCATTAAGTAATGGCGAGGGAGAACCTCCAGATTGGCCTGATTTTGTGGGCATTATTTTGCTTCTTTTAATTAATGCAGCCATTGGTTACATTGAAAAATATCGGGCCGGTAATGCAGTGAAGGCATTGATGGCATCGTTAGCACCTGAATGTCGAGTCAAGCGTAATAATAGTTCATGGGTAACAATCGAAGCTAGTCAACTAGTGCCTGGTGATATTATTGCTATTAAATTAGGTAATATTATTCCGGCTGATGCACGGATCATTTCATCACCAGGTGGAGTTATTTCGATCGATCAAGCAGCGTTAACTGGTGAATCGTTGCCAGTGACAAAGGAAGTCGGTGATATTCTTCTCTCATCAACAACCTGTAAGCAAGGCGAATGTGACGCTGTTGTCATTTCCACAGGAATCAATACTCAGTTCGGCCGCGCTGCTCAAATGGTTGGCGGCTCAAGAGATGAAATGGGTCATTTACAAAAAATCCTAGCTAAAATTGGCAATTTTTGTATGGTTGGCATTATTATTTTTATCATTGCTGAAATCTTTGTTATGTACGCTGGCTTTCGATACAGTTATCGACGTGGTATCAATAACATCTTAGTTTTACTCATTGGGGGATTACCTATAGCCATGTAAACAACCTTTGATTGATGATCACAGAAATAATGAATTCATGTTCTATTTTAAGGCCAACGGTTCTATCTGTGACTTTGGCCATTGGTGCTAAACAGTTATCGGATCGCAAAGCAATTGTAACACGGTTTACAGCTATTGAAGAACTTGCCGCCGTTACGATTCTCTGTTCGGATAAGACTGGAACGTTAACGTTGAATAAATTGATCATTGATAGGGAGACAATTATCAAATATACAGATATTGAAACCGACGATATCATTCGATATGCTGCATACGCCTGCAATCGAGAAAATCCTGATGCAATGTAAGTCGATTACGTAGATCATAATAGTTATTCTCTATTGTATTCAAATGATTTTTTTAGTGACACATGTGTATTAGAATCGTACGATAATGTAGACTCAATCAATAGTTCGATTAATGTTCAGTCATTTATTCCATTCGATCCAACAACGAAACGAACTGAAGTTACCTATCAAGATAAGTCAGATTCAAAGGTTCATCGAGTTTCGAAAGGTATGCCTGATGCAATTTTAAATGTATGTAAAGCAACTGAACACGCTGACAAAGTGCGAAAGGATGTCAACGAGTTTGCTAAGCGAGGCCTACGTGGTTTAGCTGTTGCTATATCCGATGGTGATGAAAATTTTAAATTAATTGGATTGTTACCAATTCTTGATCCGCCAAGGGAAGACACAGCCGAAACAATCAAACGAGCAGTCGAGCTAGGCGTTCGGGTGAAGATGATTACCGGAGATCAGTTAGAAATTGCAAAAGAGACAGGTCGACGTTTGGGTATGGGTGATACGATGTATGTTTATGAAGATTTAATGCGTGAACATGGCAAATCGGAAAATGATGAATCAAAAATGAACGAAATTATTTTGGATGCAGATGGGTTTGCTAGTGTATTTCCTGAACATAAATTCGAAATTGTCAAACGACTGCAAGACATGGGCCATCTAGTTGCTATGACTGGTAAAATGTTGCCTTTCATACTACATATCATACTTCTTTTTGCTTCTTAAAAGGTGATGGCGTCAACGATGCACCGGCTTTATCGAGAGCTAATGTAGGCGTTGCTGTAGCAGATGCTAGTGATGCAGCGCGTTCAGCTGCTGCAATTGTGTTAACTGAGCCAGGTCTATCAGTTATCATCGATGCCGTACTTGGCTCGCGACAAATTTTCGCTCGCATGTCGAGTTATGCGATTTACACATGTTCTGTTACAATCCGTGTCATTGTCGCATTTGCTCTATTGATATTCATATTCCGTTACGATTTTCCGCCATTTATGATCTTGATTATGGCTATACTGAACGATGGTACAATTATGACGATATCCAAGGATCGTGTCGAACCCTCATTACAACCGAACAAATGGCGTTTGAAGCGAATTTTCATCTCAGCTATTGTTTATGGTCTTTACTTATCGGCATCGACTGTCGTTTTCTTTGCAATTGTTGTTAAAACCAATTTTTTTCAAGATCATTTCGGCGTTAACACATTCGAAACGACAACTGATGGTGGCTACAAGCACGGGCGTCTCCATGCAATGATTTATTTACAGGTATCATCAATTAGTCAAGGTTTAATTTTCGTAACACGCGCTCGAGGTTTCTGCTTTACCGAGCGCCCCACCATACTTTTAATTGCTGCATTTGTTATCACACAATTATGCGCAACATTAATTGCCGTCTATGCTGAGTGGGGTTTTACAGATATACGTGGTTGTGGATGGGCTTGGGCAGGTAATCATAATTACTAACTATTGTTCTTTCAACTCTCATCGCTCTTCTCTCCTTAGCAATTATTTGGATATACAATCTAATTTGGTATATACCATTGGATTATATCAAATTCGCCCTTCAAGCAGTTCTCGAACGTAGTTTACATGCAGTTAGTCCATTCGAACATCTACATCGTCGTTTGATTGCATCGCAAAGTACTGTGACGCCATATGACGGTCTTCAACGAAAGATCAGTGACCGTCGAGAGCAGAGACGTCAATCACAAACCGAAGTATCACTCACTGAAGATTCAAATGTATGCTTGCCAGCAAAATTTGACCACGTAACGGAAACCGGATCGTCATTCTATTCACCTTACACAGAAACACTATCGGTTCTAAAGACACTAAATCCGTTATTGAGTCCCTCACCTAAAACTTAATATCTATTCGTCATTTTCTTCCGTCGTGTTTTTGTTTTGGTTGTAAATAGATATATCAAACTATTTTAATTCCGCAAATAAATAAATCAATATACTGTGACAGGACAGGATCTAATCTTGCTCGCATAAACATATGAAAAGGCTCTTCTGTCAATTCATTGAAGGTGGGTGACATCTTTCATCGTCAATGATTGGTAGTTGCATGTCGATACATCAATACATTCGATCATACTCAGAGGCATGAACAAGCAAGCAAAACAATTTTGAAGAGAAAATCAATTTTGTTTTAACTTAAAAATGTTTGTTTTTTAATGTTATAACCTTGATGGCTTTCACAATCTTTTCACGTAAATTCCATTCACAGTTGGACATTTATCGCTTTGCTAAATGTCAACAGATCGATTGACAACTAAGAAGATATAATGTCTAGTTTTGATGACTTATCAAACCGACATCAATGCTTTCTCGTTCTCTATCGATGATGGACAGCTTGTTGATTAGTCGCTAAATGCTTGTTTTTTCTTCTGCTGATAGATTCTCACTTTCCTATAAATACACAACCATGGATGATGATCTCTTTCCATCAAGTCCTTTCCTAGATCCGTCATTCGCGGAATTTATCGATCCTGTCGATAACTACAACGCTAGCGATCTATCAACAACAATAATGTCATCACCGGTAACGACAGCTGGTACTGGTGTCGAAGTAACGTTAAATGCTACGAATGAACATGTGGAGTCGACCAGTAAATTTTTCAACAATCCGCTTTTTTCCGATGCTCATTTTCGAGTTGGAACGCAAACATACCATGTACACAAATTTATTCTGGCAAAAGCTAGCGATGTTTTAGCAACGCTTCTCTATTCTCAACAATGGGCATCACCCAGTGGCGAGATTCTACTTGAAGAACAAGACGAATGTCAAGGCGAAGTATTCGAAAAGTAAATTTTCAACAAGCTATTCTTCATATTTGAAAAATGTCTCTTCCATTTCTCTTGTAGATTTCTGAAATTCTTTTATACGGCGCAAGTTACACTTGATACAACTAATATCCTCGGCTTATTATGTCTCGCAGATAAATATAACGTACAACCGTATGTAATTAGACAAACATGCTCCTCTTTGCTAATCATTCCATTGTGTTTTAGTTTACGTAATTTATGCTCGCAGTTTATGACTATGAAAGCTAAACCGCCCAACGTTCGTAACGCTATTGCATGGTATTCGATATCAAAGCAATTTTCTCTGAATGATTTAGGTGTTATTTGTATGCACACGGTGGCATGGAATATCGAATATCTTTTATCACCAACAAATCAAAATGAATGGTATCAATGTGATATTGATTTTATCCGTGATTTACTCTCTACATCAAATCTCGTTCTTTCTAATGAATATTGCTTATACGTAGCTGTTAGCGATTGGTTACTAGCGCGTTCCTCGAATACACTACTTCAAGCCTACGCTCATGAACTTTTACCATTAATACGTTTCTCGCAAATGTTACCGATACAATTACATCAAGTTGAACAGTCAGTTTTATATCAGCGAAATGATATCGAACAGATTCAAGATCTATTAAAACGTTTACTATGTCAAGCATACCGATTTCACACGTTAGCGCCGTTGAGAAGAGAAATTCATAAACCAGAATTCGTGCCATTAGAATGGTATCTGCCAAGACAATACACTGAAATGAACATTACGTAAGTGAAGAGTTCTTCGAGATTGATTGTATTCGAATTGAAATAGGGATCGGGTGGACATTCAATCCACGCTCCGATTCGGTATTCAAGTTGACGTTCAAACCTCGTCATCGCCTGTTCCATCAGTCGATCGAACTGCTGACTGGAAAGTTGTGTACCGAAAACGTAGCCACGATAAATGGACACTTAAGGTACATCGCCACGACGCAGTTTATGAAACCCATGCTCAAGTGACAGCAATCATTTATGATAATGAACGGCGTGTTCTACAAGTTGAGCAAAGTGAAACATTTACATTCACAACATCGAATCAATATGAACTGGAAATCGTTTTGAGTAATCCATCGGAAGCGAAAGAATTGTATCTTTTAATTAAACCAGTTATTCCCTAATGTAGTTTTGTAAATATTTTATTTTCTAGTCAAGTCAAATAAAATGAAAAAGAAATTTATCCGATCAATCTTTTCGCTAAACTTCCTATTCTAGTGTTTATTGCATGCGGCCGGTAGTGTCGAATTCAATCTCATTTGATCGATACTATTCCATAAGTCCGTGTCTTTTGATGAAACACACAGAATATTACTGTGTTGAACGTCGAATTTATCATTCCAACACTCGCTAATACGTATGACACCGGTTTTGCCTATGATATAACAAACGTAGCCTAACTGGGTAAATTTGGATGTTTCCATTTGTAGTGTTGTATTCAGCCACGCAGCTTCTTCAAGAACGAATATGTTTGAGAAAATATATTTATGAAAGAAGAAATTTACTTTACTTTTCAAATGTTCGAAAATAAATAATCGAATGCGATGTTGTTGTAGTAAACGTTGAGCTCCTTGAAAAACCAATGGTTCGTACCCTTCGGTATCGATTTTAATTATATCTATCACTGACAAGTTGTATTTATCAGCAAAATGATCTAATGTTACTGCATCGATCTCGACTTGTTGATCAGGAGAAGTGTGCGATACGTCTAGGCTGCACACTTCATTGCCAGTATTACATTTTTTAAATAAAACTTTGCCGACATAACTAGAAATATACGAAATCGATGTGAAAAATGATCTGGCTCGCTATGAGATCGGAATATATTTACTTGCTGACTGCCATACCATGGGTATTCAATGTAGAATTGTGTTTTGCACTGATATTCATCCAATTTTGAACGCTTTTCAGAGCTTCGACTGTACCTGGTTGAGGTTCGAACGCATGAATATTTAACGTCACATTTTGTTTAGTATTTCGTCGTTTAAATGGCACATCTTTGCAATCATTGCATGAACCGCAGGCTTCAGTTAATGCTGGATTTCGCAGGAGAAAGTCGTATAAAACAGCCTGGTTGATATTCAATTTCGGAAGAAAAAATGCTAACCATGTCGCAACTGCATAAGCTTTATTTGCGCCAACGTCTAGGAGAGTATATTTCGATGAATGAGAGTTGTCAAACGCCATTAAGTAGAAATCACCATAACAACCTGACCATACCGGTTGAAACGACGAAAACAATGTTCCATGCTGATGCTTTTCTTCCAATGTACATTCTCGCACAATACATGAGTGAGTTTTTCGCTTTTCAAAATGAAAATTAGGAGTAAGAATCGCTTTCGACGAAATCAGTTTCGCGGAGAGTTTCACCAGCGATAGTATTACGACTATGGATATAAGATAGAAGATCTGCTTCTTTTTCCAGCACCAGATATAGTTCTTCATGCACATGTTCAAACTTATTGCAACTTAAGCCATTAACATGAACAAAACGCAGCCATACACAAACGTCATCTGTTCACATAATCAACGATCTACAAAGATTTACGGAACACTCTGATGCTTTTAGTGTTGTATAAATTTTAAAAAATAACAAAATCGACGTGTGCTCCACATGTCATACGTCCATTTTGAAGTTAAAATCCATTGAAGAATTTGTTGTTTTCTCTTACATCCATCTCTAAAGATAAATTACATATGCATCTAACTAAAAAATGGGCGCAAAAGATATTTTCAACCGATTTGACGTACTATAATACCTAAAGCTTGCATAATGTGCAATCAACATGAGATATATGTGATCAAAGAAATTAAGAGAAACATTTTTGGTGAAAATGAAATAGACGCAGATCTGTTTGAAGAACGCACTCAACTTGATTGCAATATTTCCTGTGAGTTTTAAAGCAACTGAGAACGTGGCAGAAGTCTTCGCCATATAATACTCATTGTGTGGTCATGAATCATTTAGAAAAATATTTCATGTTTTAGAATCAGTAACGATCTTTTGAATGCGACGACTGCACGATATTTATCACTAAAAATCGCCCAAATCAACTTTCTTTTTGTAATTTATACACAAATAAGCTATAGAGGAAATCAGAATCTAGAGTGCTTAATTTCTCTCCTGAGGGGAAATTAAAATTATAATATTTGTCATTCTAAGGCTTTAACTTTCTCAGTCTTACGAGCGAAAAACAAGAGTATTAACGAGAAAAAGAACTATCATGAGAATGTAGTGCATCATCTGACCTACATGGTGACACACTCGTTCATTTGAACTGTCATTGTTACTCTCATTCTCAATGTCGAGATCATACAAGCTCACACATAAATAATAGACGCACTGCATCTTCCAATATGACACGCAAAAGCAGTCAGTCCGAATAGGGAGTTTTACTCTTTTCATCGTTACCACACTACAAAGTTTGTTCTGTTTTCTTCGTAGGAACTGACGGGTTGGATGTTTAATTGAGAGTCTGTGTGTTTTGTAGAACATAACAAGCAGTAAGCATCTCAATATACATGTTAAAAGAGAAAAATGTCATTTGTTGTAATTCAGAAATACTTTTCTCACAAACAGATGTTCTTTTTTACATCGCTGGTTTACATTTTTACACTTCAAAATATTTTACTTTTAATTTTTTTTTCTTGTGCGATTGTGAGAATATGTCAGACAATCTACTAAAATGCTCGTTTATCCGATTTCTTTCTCATTTACTACTGTTCTTATTTGCTCTAGATTTCATTAACTATCGCACATCCTTCAAACTCGGAAGTAGTTAGTCAAGTAGCTGGGTCCGGTATATTTTGCCGGTAATCATTTTACCGACAATCACTTTGCCGACGCCGTTTTGCCAAAAATTTCAAAACATAAAATTCCATTTAAAACGAAATTCCGAGAGTATCCGATGCAACATTCACGTTTAACCATATTTCTGCCATGGCTACAATATTTTCCCCTAATTCTTCTCCTACACCCTCCTCTAGACCTTCCCCTACGCCATCTGAATTCTGATCGTCAAAATAATGTTGACCATACAAGCTCAGATTAAAGTGTGTTTGTCGGCAAAGTAATTGCGACCCATGTTTCCTAATGATTTCTCGTTTAGAAATCATTTTCCCCCGCCTTGGTATTCACCTAGAGTAACACTCCGATTGTTTACAGATAAATATTCAAAAACTCATTTATGTATGTGTATTTAAGAATAATAAATGTAAGCAATCATCGAAATGATATAAATAACTAAAGAAAAAAGAAATAGTTCCAACGTATGTCAAAAATTTTTATTTGTTCAATTTCTTTCTTTGTACAGTAACTGAAGAGAAAATCAAGACTACTGATACATATGCTAGTATAATGCATCTTTTCTTGTGAAAATTTTCTCTTGTCGGTTAAAAACAAGTCGTTAGTGTGACCATTGTGTTTCGAATTTTTATTGTTTCTCGTTTTCCTTGGTCACACGTGCCATAATTACAAGAATATCATCTGGTTTGACGTAATAACGAACAGCGTGATTAACCAAACAATTAGCAGCATGTTTCAACGAATGATTCTAAAGAGAAATCCACGAGATAAAGCACAATGATAATGTGTTCATTTACTTTCGAGAGAATTCGTTCGATTAAACGATCAGGAACGTTATCGAAGAGACCATCAGTAGAAAGAATAATAACATCGTCTAATTCTAATTGGAAATTCTGACAGATTGCATCAAGACTCCTAAATATCCACAAGAAAAATCAATGTTAAATCGCTAAATCACTGATAAATTTCAAGGAAATGAATATAACTAAAGCCTTGTTTTTATCTCTGATTATGTCATGCTGAAGGTTCAATCGACACATTAAAAAAGCGCTTTTTCGCTCTTCCACAATAATGATTCTCATATTACTTATGTGATAGTCCAAGGCGAAAGGAAACTTACGATATTTGAGTATAATTGAGGCCTTTTCTTTTTAATGATGCTGTCCAGGGATAAACATCCAATTGTCTTGGACAATCACCGTTCATTTTTTGTGAACGTGATCGATATACGACTCGACCTTTTCGAACAATCACATAACCTGAATCACCAATATTAACTGAGTGAAGTTGACCAGTTTCACAATCGACGCCGACCACACATGCTGTTGCACTACCTATATGATACAGACGAGCAAAGCGTATAAGTCACAAGAGAAAATGGGGAAGAGTATAGACCATAACAGTTTTCTGTTTGAACACGATCGAACGCATGACACAGAAGACGCTTGGGTTCACTAGTGGAGTATTTGCCTGAGTCAGCAAGAGTTGAACAATTGCGCATTAATGATTCCGAAAAAAGACGTGGATCAAAGCCGTACATTAAATTACCACCGGCGCCATCCGATATTCCTAGAAGAAAGATGTTCAAATGTCAAGACTCTGCGAAGAGAACAGCGTTTTTACCAAAGAAATTCTTGAGTTTGTGTCGTATTGTAAAACCTGCATCATCACCAAAACATCCGTTAGTTAAAGAGAAGTTTTCGTGTGGAACAGGTAAACGCATATTCTTTTTCATCCCACATGTTGCAAACTCTAGTGAAAGACTCGAATTCTCACGTGAGACAGTTGGCGGTGATAGTTTTTCATGGGCTTGTCTGGCATGTTGATGATGTCGACGATAGTGATGATGATAACGATAAATATCAGTTAACGGTTGAGTATGTTCAGCCGGTTTACTCAGTTCACTGTAGAGTTTCTCCGAGTAAAAATCCTCAGTAATGTCAACATAATCATGCATATGACTGCGGTAAGCAAATGAACAGGTCGACACTCGTGTTAAATCTGGAGACGAAATTTCTTGAAAGACTTTTTTCGTTGTTGATGATTTGGAAAGTTGTTGGTTATATCGATTTAGATAATGTTTAAGATTCTCCACATCAGCATCGGATAGTTTGTAAGACGAACGATTAGTTGTTTTTTTCGATGAACTGGTTTTGAGTATATCTTTACCAATATCGTCTAACCCAATAATCTCGAATTGAACATCAGGCATTATGATATGTTTATTGTGCTAGAAAAACGACCTTTATTCAATGCTATTGTTTGGCCTCCATATCAATAATCTACAATACAAAGAAGTGTTTTTGTTGTTGATAGGATGAAATATTTGTATCTCTGTCTAACTAACTCGAGTGAATATATAGTCTGTGTTGCTTGATTGATTCAACAGAACGAAAGATGAAAAAAAGAATGAAGAAGAGAACGAATGAACGTGTGTAAAAACGTCGAAGCATTCGACCGGAACAATAATAACTAGGACGTTTGTATGTCAATGGTCAGGACATAGATGTTCGCTCTCTCTTGTTTGAAATTTCGTTCCGATGTACGAGCATTGAACGTTCGTTTGGAAGATGTTGTGTGAGAAATATCATATCATATTGTGATACGTCCTTGTTTTATATCTAAATATTGATAAGTGAAATGAAAATCAATTTTGTACATAATTAGATGTCCCATGGTTTTTAAAATAAAGAGAGAGAGAAAGAAAGAAAGGGAATTGTTTCCTATTACGTAGTCATAAACATGTCTTTGAACACTAGTCGTTACATATATGCACATTACATAAAATTGTGATATATGGATATCATTAACAGCAATTTAGAAAATTTCTTTTGACATTTAAACTCTATCGAGTAATACTATTGAATGAAGAACGATGATGTGACATGAAATTGACATGACAAGTAGGTTTATTCACTGGGATATGTAGTTTATTTAATTGATAATTAAAGAAAAAAATTCATTGTCAATGTCTTAGCCCAGGTGTGTTTCTGCTTAGAAATCTTTGGTTGCACAATGAAGATAAACGGCAGCATCGTGAAGAGCTTCTGGTGTGTAGTAGTGAAGAAGATCGTTCTTCCAGAAGGCCCATGTTTCGGAATCGGTCAATTTTGGAATTGGACGGTCGAGTAGAGTAATTGGTGTACCTGATTCATAATGGGCAGCGATCCATTGAACAGCTTGAAAGATACCGTTGGATTCAACATCCAAAACGCATTTGCAGATGGATCCGCTTGGTTTGGTTTTCAATTCACGGACTTCTTTTTGAAGACGGAGCCATAAATCCCACATATGAAATTTGTGGACTATTCGTTCGGTTGATGACCAGTGAGCACCAAGACCATCATCGGATTTGCCGATCATAGAGAGGATCTAATGAGAGAGAAAAATTGATTTGTTGAGTGGAACAAAAAGAGAGAAAATGTGTTTTTTTAAACAAACTTTGTCAATCATATTCATGGTGAAATCGAAGTAATCGGATGGAAGTTGGTCGTTTGGTGCATACATAAGAACTTTTTGTCCGTTTTTGTCATGCAAGTTGTGATTGACTGTTGGAATTGTATTCTTTTCAGTAGCACGTGGATTAAAGAGTTGTAAACCTTGAACCGTCATTGAATGAATTGCGTGAGCAATACTTTCGTTGTAATTCGCTGAAAGGCCGCCAGCACGTAACTGCATAGTACATCGTGAACGTGGTATAGCACCATGAACGAGAGCTAAACTAGCAAGGAGAACAGCAAGAAATACTTTCATTATGCGAATTGTTTTGTTCCTGAATGGAGAGACAACGAAATAATGATAAAACAGTTTTATTTTAAAAATTTACTTTTCACTTTCGCCTGAAATGGTATTACACTGCTAGACTTTGTTCTTTATATAGAAGTAGTATAACTGATGACATGCGCAAAAAAAGAAGCAGAGATAAGATACTGAAATGCATTCAAGTGGCGCATGATACTGCACTTTGTGCGATTCAGCTGACATCATTTTGAGAAAGCTTTCGTGCACTTGCAAGTTCTTCACCTCTCTACCAGTTTATTGCATCCTACGGCGATGAAGAGCTAGTTTTGAGTAAGCACTTTTTATTCCCAAACAAGCGATTTCGATGCAAAAAAATCGACGATAGTGCAGCAAGTTGAAGTCGGTATTTTTTATGCAATATAACGAATATTTACACATGATAGTTGAAAGGTAGTGTGTTGACGTTGACAGATTCTTTAGTCGTTAGCAGTGAGTGATTCACATGAAGAGATTTCTATTCTTTTATTTCAAACAGAAAATTTAGGTAAAACGAAACTAATATTGAACGGAAAAGTACATGTAATCAAGTTTAATTGTTTTTATGGATAAAGCCATTGATTCAGATCTTGGAGCTTACCTAGATATTCGATTGCATGAGCAGCTGCTTTAACCATATGAAGGTAAGCGAAAGTATTTAAATTTTCCAATGTGTCACATTTTCTATGATAGCATGGATCAAGGTCGGCATTAGCCATTCCTTTAAAGGCCGGGCCTAACATATTCGAATACCGATCACGTTGCTCTTCAGTTCTAACATCATCCGCACCTGAGAATAGGCCGCCACATGCTATACCTTCAGCAAGGAAAGGACCATAATCACTTCGACCACTGAATTCTGTATAGTCCCACGGTAGATGATTTCGATCAAAATATTCTGTAAATAGACGCGTAATTCGGTTACTACCAGGTAATGCACGCACTGGAGTCGTTTGATTATTAGCTGTTTTACCGTCATAAACTCCAAAGATAAAGTTCGGTGATGCTAACATATCAAAATTCAGGTTTACAGAATATGCACTAAGTGAACCATCGGCTTTAGCTCGTTTGACGAAATTTTTTGAACCTAATAAACCGGCTTCTTCTCCGCCCCACCAACAGAATTTTATACGAGAATGCATAGTCAACCCATAGTTTGTATAAGTCAATAAACGTGCTAAATTCAGTGCAATTGCTAATGTTGCTGCAAATCCACTACCATTGTCATTCAAGCCAGGGCCTGAAAATCAAGAAGTAGCCGACAGTGCTCATTCTTACATAATAATTTACCTGCCGCAACGCTATCGCTATGACTACCAACAACAATAGTGTGATTCGGATTGCCTAATTTTGTATCGGCACATACATTGGTTACAATAGCAGGTGAAAGTTCTCGATATTCCAATTTCAGGTAAACTCGAGTGATATTTTCCAGAATAAGTCGCATGCCTGCTCCGTACGATAGAAACAAGGTTGGTATAGTATTATTCCTCGGTGCCCGTGTTCCATTCAATGGTTCGAAACGATCCATAGTCAATCCATCATTGTAAATCAGTACGGCACTAGCACGTTTGCTCATTCCAAAGAGAACTTTTTCAACAAATGTGCAAATACCTCTTCTAACTAGAGCTACATCACCTTCTTTAATTGCATTCCAATCTTCTATCAAACAACCTAGACGAGAAACAACGGACAACGGTCGCCCCTCGAGCAATGACCAGTTGCGTGCTTCTTTTGAAAGATCCATGGAAACGAAATCACTGGGGTACTGGAATAGCGATGCATTCGATGTGTTCGGTAAAGCCATAAGTATTGGACGACCAGCAAGTTCTGAGCGAGGCACAGAGAAGTAATATTTTTGAACAGTCAAACTACTTTCTTTGTTCAGTTGTCCAGTAAGATAATCCATGGTTCGATTGAATGCCACTGTTCCTATTGCACGACTGGTTAATTGACGAAGATGAACGAGCATATTCTCGAGCTCAATTGACGCTACTAATGAATCATTCTTCTCTACTGATTTGTTAGCATGTTGTATTGGTGTTATTGCAATAGGTGCTGCTGAATAAGACGACGTTCGAGAAACAATAACTGCAACGATAATTAAAATGACCAGTAACAGTACTACAAGTACACCAAACGGTCCATATTGTTGAAGGTATCGACCTTTTATTTTCGGTTCAGATTGTAATGACAATGCCGAAATAGTCGGAGAAATAAAAGAAATATCCCTCGGAATTGGATTGAATTGCGTCGGAAGGGCTTGGCCATCACTCATTGCGGTACGCTTCGAAAAAAATAATAGTCGTAATCAATTTTATACAACATTTTAACGGTAAACTTTTCCTCAGCTACGAATCTTATCTATCCCATTATGTGATCTAATGTCATTTGAAAGTTTGTCGGTTATTCAATATATTCATCAAAAGAATGAGCTTTCTTCTTCCATCTAAACTTTGATACAGAGTAGAACAGAATAATTTATTATTAAGTTGAAAATAAGAGAAAAAAGAACACATGAATAGCATTTAACACTCCGTGTCTCTTATACACGCACTATTTGCATCACTTCGCCGTACGAATCCTTTCACGCAAAAACAACCAATCGCGCACATATGATTGCATGTTATTTGAGGTACACGAACATTACTACAGGATCGTTCGCATTCAATGCCGCAAGTTACGAATTCTTCGTTAATCCCACATGTACCATCGTACGTAGCTAAACGAAATCTTCCATCCACTTGTCTTAATAAAAAAAAACTCGACTTACGTCTACTTTCGATGGACATCAACATGATTACAGCAAAGAACAGACAACATATATGCAGACGTATCATCATTGATCAATAAAAAGAACGCTAAATAAGGTTTGTCAAATATAGATATATATATTTGAAACAAGCATTGAATCAAATGACTCCAAAAAAAACATAACACATCACAGAGAGTGATACACTTATTTGCTTATGTATACACATTAGAAATAAAAAAAAACACTATGTATATTTAATTATTCTGACACTGAATTCAAAAGAGAATATGAATTCAATACTAATGACAAATATTGCATTATTGACTTTGTCTGGAATCGATGATGGCTTTCCAAAATCCATCTTTCGTTGGTTTTACTTTTAAATATTCTCTTGGAGTATCTCTTGTCATAGTCATCAGTTGCTTGTAGGCAAGAACCTTAGCTGTTCGTTTTAATCGATCGCATACACCAGCACCCATTTTTAATTGTTTGTTAAAAACTAATGTACATTTATGATTTGACATGTTACGTGTGCGTAGATCGATCTCATGTTCGACTAATTCCAAGGCGGATTCCAGTTCAGTCGAACCGTGCTTTGACGTGTTTGGATTACGAAAATATGATTTGATTTGACTAGAATCTTCACGCGCTTTCGCCACATCGTCTTTAGGCGTACGATCTCGCATTCGTTTACATATACGATCAAGAAGATGTTCCATATCCTCACGGCGTCGTTCTCTAGGTATAAACTAATGATTAGAAAAGAAGAAAACAAATGATTCCATCTCATCGGACTGTCTTTCTTTTAGATTGATTATACTATCATCAATTGACATCTAACGGACTCATTTGATCCAAATCCCAATGTCTTAGAGACTACCAAGCGTCTCTGAACATATACTTCATAGATACTACCAAGCGTATCTAATTGACTCAAAAAAGGAAGTCTGTTAACTGTTTTCTTTCGCCTACTTTTTTCAAGTCATAATCAAACATTATGTACATTAATTATCATCATGAGTTTGGGTTACTACGAACTCATTTCAGCTCACATTACAACTTTAGCACACAGAACTGATCTACGAATGGGCGTACATCACATGTATGATAATCAGAAGCATCCAATACTGGAGACGTGTTTAAAGTCGAATTTGAATCCAAACCTCCATTATTATCATCGTCATCATACCGTGTTTCACTCGTGGTCGATTCGTCGTCACTTTGATCGGATACTGTGATTATTGAAGCTAAAGGAAAGAAATGTGTTTTAAAATAGGTAACAGCGTTGATTGCTTTTACTATTAGTCGTTGTTTGTTCTACATCATCTTCTCGTCTCTTCGAATAGGAAAAAGCATCGTAGTATATTATTGATTGTACAGTTTTCTACGACATACTCGTTTGTTCATCGACTGAAATGACGTAAATGACGGAAAATCGTGTGCATTCGAGAACGCTTCAAAAAACACTTCTTAGAAAACAGATGATTTTTAATTGTGAACTTACAAGTTTCCATAATATCTGAGCGTTCTGAAGAGCCGCTCAAACTTCGACCAATACTTGTAGCAAATGCGATTATATATTGATCTTGAGCTTGTCGTACAAGTGCTTGAATTTGAATAGCAGCGAGATTCATGATACTTTGCTTTTCATGTCTTCATCAAAACCGACAATGATCGAAAAGAAACTAAGTGATTCATTGGCTTACCTAATGGCAAAACGATATCGATACGATGATAATCTTTCCACATCGATCGCACACTCTAATGTATGTCTTATTCTTTTGATGTGACTGTTCTAAAACGCATATTGGTTAAATCAATAACATATCACAAGTTTGATATATTTATCCTACACGTTGACCAAGTAAATAACGATCGATTTCAAACGTTTCATCAGGAAGAGAGTTGTACAGAGAGCCATAGACCAGCATTTGACGAAAGTTATGCTAAAACATAGATTATACTAGGAATATACATGTCGTGATTCGATCGAGTTTCTCACGTCAAAATGAGGTAGATCGTGGTATTTAAATTTGATAAGATCCAAATAAATTTGAGAACATACGCCTACATATGAAAATGCATCGAATACGAATATAAGGTGTACACATACCTTCGAGTTGATTCGAATCTCGTTCATGATGCGATTGAATCATAAGATGAAGCCTTGGTTGTTCATCGTCACTACAGATTGAATTCAGTTCTTTGGGAACATATTTTCCATTGACTGCAATGGTAATACTCGAGTTTTGTGTTAACTACAGAGATTCGCTTTTTACAATGAATTGATTGACTTTTGTGCAACTTTTAGTCATATCTACCTGTTCCCAATATATTCTCTCTGATGCTGCTACACATACTTCATGAGAATGATCACGCAGAGAAATAATAACTTGTTTACCGGAACTACACGGTGCTGCAAGTGTAGCCATTTTTAGTATAAATGTGACAAATTTTGACGAATCAAAGATACCTACAATATACGCGGTGTATTTATATTTGAATGAAGAAGCATAGCTGCCTATTGAAAGAAGAATATGATCAAACTGCCCGTGTTGGCGATCATTCGTCGTCCGCCGCTTTCTATTCAGCAGATAGTGATTTATCATGTTAAATCATCCTCGAACGATAACATTGGTCGGTACGATGAATAAATGGAAACACATTATAACGAACAATACCTGTCAAAATGTGTGTCGTTCGTTTCCATTGACAGGATAGTTTTTAAATATCGTCGATGATAAATATACAGTGAACGAGCTGACCGTCTAGGAAATTGAACCTTTTTGAGATCTATCTCCTCTGCCTATGACAAATCGAACATTCATTCGTGCCGATATGCGTTCATATAGAAAGCGATCACTGCTTGAGAACGAAAAGGTTATTTCTAATCATGATTAAGATGAAATCTTCCTATAGAGGGCAGTCCGTTTAAGTAGAACTGATAAATTTTAACTCAGCAAAAACAGCTACAGAGGTTGCTGTATGTCAATTTATTAGTTATTGTTTAATAGCAATATATGAATTTTATTGCAAAAGGTGAATGCAGTTCATAGAGCTGATTATGCTCGTCGCGCCATACCACTACATTTAGGAGATTGTAAGTTAGCATTGGCAATGTACTGATTATCATAGGTTAATGTAAATCGATTCATACTGCCAAGAAAGTTGACTGTAGTTTGGAAGCCGTTCTTGTCTTGCGGGATTGGAATTGGTATTTCAACAGAGCCATTCAATTCTGATGGACATGTTTGACCTACTGCACGAGCTGATACTAACAATTGTGTATCGCTTATCTTCGTAATTGTGACTTTATCCGATAGACAACAGCATTCGTTTTGATTGCAACTATCGTCGACATTAAATGTTCCGACCCAATTGCTGACTGATCGTTGTGCTGAGCCGCTACATTTGGGAAATTGAACATTCACATTGGCAATATATTGACTGTCAGAATTGAGGGTGAATCGATTATTGGTGCCAAGAAAATTTGTGGTGATTTGATAGCCTCCTTTATCCTGAGGAATGGGAATTGCTACTGAGATCGTTGTCGAACCGTTCAATTGCTCTCGACACGGGGCACCGGCAACATTTGCTGTAATCAATAGTTGAGTATCACGAATTTTTGAGATAGTTGCTTGTTGTGTTAAACAACAGCATTCAGCTTGGTTGCAACTATCGTCGAGCGTAAATGTACCCAACCAGTTTGGCATATCGGATGGTCGAGCAATACATGAAACTACTGCTGTAGCAAGTAATAGAATAGTCAAGGTATTCATGTTTAAAATTAGAAAATGAAACGTATGCAATTGATTCCCTAGGCCAACCCAGAACTGCATCTTTATATATATTCGCATGCTGCCTTTATCTATAATACCCTGAGTCAATATTATTGCGGCCATAGCGATGACAACGCTAGGTTTGTTATTCTGTTGACTCAAAAACAATCATTGGTAAAATAAATCTCTTATCAGTATATGACGTAGTCATGTATGATGGAAGGATACTAATGCCGATTTATTTTAATTTGCATCGTGTGTAAAAAAATGAGAAAAAGCACATCCTTTTAGTCACTTTTTCGGTTGCATTCGACGTTAATTGTTATTTCGATGCACATTTTTTTCGGAGTTCGCTAAGATTAGTATATTCTAAAGTAATTCGATGAGTTGCTTGTGGAATAACAGGTGGAGCGACTTTGACCGCCAACGCTTCTTTCCATCTTACAGCACAAAGACACTAACGATCATTCTCGCGCAGACCAGCAAAGCCACTACTATTCTGCGATGTAGAAAGGTCATTACCACGTGAACGTGTAAATGCAAGAAATTCAGTTGTCATTTGTGCACATACTCTATGCACACCATAATCACTAGAACTATGCCATTTGCAGGGACCTGTTCGATAATATTCAGTCAATGGTGATGTTGAACATGACTGAAGTCGTTTTCCGAACACATTTCGTCTGTTCAACTTTAGAACTCGTGACATCAATCGAAAGCAGGAAGATAGCTAATATAACTAGTTTCATATTTTCTTAGAAAGTGTCTCTGGAAGAGCACGATAAGTAATAACATCAATATAAATAGGGGTACTTTTTGACTTTGACTATATAATGGTGCACATATGCCATATTTTCTATTGGCTGTTTGTTGCGGATAAACAAATAGCTGTGGTCTCATCAAAGAATTGTTTATTTGATCAATTATTTTCGTAATCTATCGTTTATGCTGTTTTCAACGTCTAAAAATGTACTCATGTAAGTACAAATCAATAAACATGGAATCACTTAGCCGTTTCGTCTGATTTATTTCGTTTATGAACAAAAAAAAATAGAAACTGATGGTTTTTGTTCGATATTCATGACATTCTCTCTTGAAAAACTCACCGTATGTGTCATACAATTAAACAACATTCAAATTGAAACTTGATTTGTGAATTCAGAAGAAACGTTTTTTAGATGTGAAAGAGAAAACAAATAGATGTGCACCTTTTTTCTTCTTCTTTTGTACATAATTAAGTTCTATATTGTGTGTTCTGAATCCGCGTAATCGTATTGATTTGTTCTGAAACGATTCACTGCTGCTGATCATGTTCATCATCATAATCATGAGAAAAAAGACAAAATAATAGAATAAACTTAAAGAAGTAGAGGAAGCCGACGGCATTTACACTTTCGATCAAGAGAAACAAGGAAAAGAGCAAGAGCGAGTACAGATAATGAGAAATAAATGAAGAAAAAAGAGAAAGATAAGCGACACGTTATATGCAGCTGCTTTTTCGCTGTTGTTTGTGTATGAATTATCCTACGTGTTTTTTCTAATCATTGTTGTTCATTTTTTGTAGGTCTAAAAGAGAAAGTAAAGCAGGTATTTAAAGTGTTTTCATTAAGAAAAAAAGTAAAAGAACGATTGCATGTTTGAGCGACTATCACCAATTATGTGAAAAGCGATAAGAAAAGTAGTAGAAAAGCAACATTTGGGCAGTTAGTTGAGGGTGCTATCGTACGGCTTGATCTCTCTACTTTTTTGTCTATCAATCATGTCCATTGGATGAGTAAGTAGTCGGTGGATGTTGCTCGTCTTGTTCTCCGCCATCATCTGCTCTTCCTCCTTTACCTGGCGTCATTCCATTATTGCCTGCATTTGTCGTCGTTGTCGTGGCCATTTGTGTTGTTGATGCTGGTTGTGGTGCAATAGTTCCGGCAACGGTTGTTGCTGTATTCATACCAGTTGTTGATGATGATGCTGCATTGGCTGCTTTTTGTTTAAGCATAGTCCAATCGAATGTATAATCATATTGATGATTCAATGTTCGGAATAAAATGCGAAATAGTTGTCGTAAATACATATAATCAGGCGCTTCTTCGAATCGAAGACCTCGACAATAGTTCAAATACATGGCAAATTCTGCCGGAAATCCCTGTGAGGAGAAGAAAGAAGAAACAATAGATTCTTTATGGATCGAAGTGGTATCGTTTACTTTGCAAAGAATTTCGACAGGTGTTGACATTTTTTTCTCGGATATTTTTTCATATTTCTGTTTTTTAGTCGCAGCTTTCAAACCTTGCCATGGCAGTGACCCACGATTGAAGTACATCAAAACATAACCCAATGATTCCATATCATCACGACGACTAAAAGCAACGAACGAAAACGAAAAATTAGTCTTCTCTCACATTCATTCAAATTTTTCCTACCTTTGCTCAATACCGAGATGAGCATTGATGGAAGCGTAACGTGCTGTGCCTGTTAAGTTTTTGTCTTCTCGATAGGGAATGTGTTGTCGAGTTCGATTGTCACGATATTTCTTAGCTAGACCGAAGTCAATCAAGAATACCTACACAACATACACAAAAATATGAAAATGATCTTGATTTCACTCTTAGTCAAACCTTATTACAATGACGGCCAATGCCCATTAGGAAGTTATCCGGTTTGATACTAAACGGATGTTACTCATGAGAAAGTCATATAGAAAGAAAAAAAAAAGACTCACTCGCGATGTATGAAGTTCTTGTTATGAACGAATTCAATACGACCAATCATCTGATCGGCAAGCATCAGTACAGTTTTCATTGTGAATCGTCGTGAACAGAAATTGAAGAGATCCTCAAGCGATGGTCCAAGTAAATCCATAACGAGTACATTGTAGTCTTTTTCTTGAGCATAGTATCGAATATGCGGGATACCGATTCCACCTTGGAGAATTTTATATAGTTTTGATTCATATAACAATTGTGGATGTCGAGCTTTGACTGATTCAAGTTTGATGGCAACCTCTTCGCCATTAGTGATATTGATGCCCAAGTAGATATCGCCAAACGATCCCGAACCGATTTTACGTACCAATCGATACTTGCTGCCAATTAGAAATTCAGATTTTGATGACAAATGTAAAGATGAACTTGGAGGTGATGTTAAGTCCATGTGTTTGATTTATTATCTGATTTGACTCGCTGGAAATAAAGAATAAAGAGAAGAGGATCTACAATGCAAATGGAAAATATTCAAATGAGAACCTAAAGTATTGCAATGAGTATTGACAAAGATGAGTCAATATCTGATGACCGTGAGAATATATTTGATACACACTCAGCCTGATGATTTCGCCATATTACTGGTCGATGTCCTTACGAAAGAACCAGACTGCTAGTTGGTTATTATTAAGACATCTATGCACATTGACTTCATTTGAATGCGTATCAGAGACATCTATTGAAGAGAAAGCAAATTAATTTCTTTTTGACATTTGCCAACGAAAGTCAGATGAAGGCAGGAATATTGTATTTTCAAAATAAAAACAAAAGTTATCTTTGTAAAAAAAGCATATACTCTGATAAAAATATCTTATTCTTGATGATCCTCTAACGCTTGTTCAACAGCCTGATTAAATCCATCGGGATTATCTATCATCATTTGATGACCGGCACGAGGAATCACGATAAGTCGAGCTGACTCCGCCGCATCTTGTCGTTCATTTAATGATTTGACCGTTCGTCGGCCAGCTCTATATGAATAAAAACAAAGATGTCGACTGGTGACTTGTTATTACGAATGTCAACTTACTCAGTATCCATCCAATCATGATCGCCGTAGAAAAATGTTACACGTGGAATTTCGGAATTGCCCAATCGATCTTCTAACGGATCATAAGCAAAGACATTCGACTTGAGAACGCGAGGTAAAGCAAATTCGCCACTGCCCGGTTGTGCGCATAGATGATACTAGAAGAATTTTCATTTGGAAATGATTTATCGTAAAACAAAGTTGAATAAAATTCAGAAACATACAAGATATTGAGCAACGTCCCTTTTAGGCAATTTCAGCCGCCCACGATCGATTTGGTCGGCAAGTGCTGCTGACGTTTCTAAACCAGCTTCAGCGGTTGCCGGTGACGTCTCTTCTTCGACTGCTGGTCCTATTAGAAATCGCCGCGTTACGTAAGCGGTTACCGGCCGTGGACCGACTGGACCAAGGAGTCGAACAACAGACAAGGGTGTATAACCACGATTCCATAAGAATAGGACGAAATCGCGTACGAGACGCCATCCGATCGAAGTACGCTGACGATTCGGTGGTTCTACTTGGACAGGTTCCTTCGGCACACCAACGGGCGATGCTAATATCAGATGTGACACACGTGCCGGAAATGCCATGGCATAACAGGAGCCAATATACGCACCGAATGAGTGACCTAAAAGTAGACGAGAGAGACTCGTTTGTATTTGTATTCTATCGCATCGATTTGAAAAGATCTTACCGAGCAAAATCATTTTGTCGAGATTGAATTGTATTCTCCATCGTTCTAGAGCATCGATAAAAAATTGTTCAGCTTCTTGAGTGGTCTTAGCTCCAAAACGTGGTCTAGATGATCGTCCACATCCGAGTAGGTCGATAGCATAAACATGCTCATGTTGTGCCGCCAATGCATCAAGATTAAGTAGCCAAAAGCCGACACCAGCACCAAAGCCATGTAGAAGAACTAATGGTGATCGTTTTCTATCTGATCGTTTTGCTTCTGCGTTGTATGTATGAATGGTATTGATCGTCAAACCATCGCCGATAGGAACTTGCTGTTGATCAAATGGAAATTTAATAATCGACAGGACACGTCGTTCAGCTTCGGCTAAACGAATCGATGATGTTGGAATCCAAATCTGCCGCATCCATTCCCAAATGATAGCCATAACTGAAAGAAAATATTGCATGTGTATTCGTATGACTCAGCTCGAACTCACTGCTAACCAATGTTATAGTAGTATTTTATGAGAAAAACAACGACATCATTGGCAGTCTCTTGATCTAAAGGAAAGGAAAGAAATGAAGAAAAAAACTGCACTGTCATAGACAATGACATACATGTCAAGAGCTAACCAACATAGTCATCCTGCTGTTACACCAAACGTGGCTTGACGTCAAATAAAAGTAGAAATATCTCAAAAATGATTCACCACATTCAATGCCATCATGTACATCAGTCGAACGCCTAACTACTTCGTAATCAGATCGACACTGGTAACTAACCGTGCAATGTGTATTACTGACAGAATGTTGCCTCTTTTTCTTGAATACGATTACTCTTTCCGATTGCATTTACGTGTTCACTTCGTTTCTTTATAAAAAATTGAGAATCCAAAATATTGTCTTGATGTTCTTATGATCATTTCATTGAGCATCAATGTGCATTGTTTCGAATGATGTCACCTGTTGTCGATAGTGTGTTTATTGAAGTAAAGGCATCAAAGATCGTAAAAGAAAAAAATTCTTCGTTTCTCACACTGTGTTGTCAAAGCAAAATCTTCCGTCATTGCTCTCAAACTACCGACTTCGCAGAATATTTTCAAAAGAGTGCAAGTATTTCGTATTGTATTTTCGACAATAAAACACTATGGCAGACGCAGGCCGACCAAAACAAGGCACAGGACAGGCCAGTGAATTTTACATGGCATGTCGAGAAGGTGATTTATACAAAGTTAATCGTTACTTGAAATCAATGACTGTTAGAGAGATAAATCATGTTGAAGAATCAAATAATAGTACTGCTCTTCATGCTGCAGCTTATTTTGGACATGGCGATGTTGTCAAACGTCTATTAGAGGTCGGTGCCAACGTACATACACGTAATGGATATGGTAATACCGCCGAGCAAGAAGCAAAAACTGCAGAGATTACAGAAATTTTCAAACGTGCGAAACATTAGTATTATGCATCTGATGAATAGTTTTCAATACTGTGACATTGTGTTTAATCATGAATAAAAGTAGATTGGTATTTTTCATATTAACTTTCAAGTTCAAGTTATACTGCATAGTTTTCAATCAATTCATTTAAATTATATATGATGCGAGGCTGGCTAATCAGCTTATGAATATATTGATTTCTCCTACGTAATACTTAACTATGACAAAATGCATTTTCCTTACATCATCGTTCGAAAATCCGATTAAGAGTGTCAAAAACGTTACTTCAACTTATCGAGCAGAGTTGTATGATTATTTCTTTATTTGCAAAATCATTTCTGTAATGTCAACATATTTAGAATGACTTTTTGATCGATTTGAGCCGAAATCTGCCTAAACTATGATAACTACGACATTTCGAAGTCGTACACATCGTTAAAATTCTTCATGAAATAGTAAAAATGTAAATTCTTAAGGTGCGAGTGCGTCCAAACATGTACCTTTACCAGTAAACAAACAATGGCGCGAAGAAAATATTTTTTTTTCAATTAATGAAAAACAAATAAACTAAAGTTCCTACTTGGGTTATAAGAAAATTATAAATTCATAAATCCGTACAATATTCTATTTTTCCAAAAATATGGCGCCAGAAGTAATATTGACACATGGGCTCACCCATGTTCACGTCGAAATCATCCATCTTTCTCAGAGCGTCGCACGAGAACACCGCATTTCGAATCGTTCATCTCGGAAACTATTGCTACACACTTGTCGAATAAGAAGGAGAGACGACTGAAAGAACTAATAGAGATTATTACTGGGTAAAATATGAAAAATTTCAGTATATTCATATGTATGTATACGTATATAGTTTCAATAGAAAGTGATTTTTACATTCGTTAATAGATTTTGAAAACTATTGAGAAAACGAAACAAAAATTTCTTTCATCTGTATCAAATCTTTATGTGGGTAGTGTTTGTGACGGTCACTGGAGTCGTTGTAGCTGTAGTTGTGGTTGTAGCTGTGGTTGCTGCTAAATCAAATCGAGAGAAATCGAGTATGTCCGTACTGAGACGACTAACTTACATTTGTTCATGGTAAGCGAATACGCTACACCGAAAGAAATACCGAAAAGAACAAGCGCTGTTACACAGACAGCAAGTATGATGAATACTTTCTTTTTTATAGATGCTGCTGCAATAGATTGTTCTAGTCTAAAAGGTTTCTACATGTGTCAAACATCAGTTTGGTTCTTGATCGACTTACTTTTGCGCTACTTGTTGTGGAGCGTTCGATACTGGTTCTGGATCGGTGTCATCGATGGTGCTGACGACTGATGCAGATGAAAATGAATTGCGCCCAGAATCGATGACTGGCTTGGGAGACGACGGCCCGATTCGGCCGCGATTAACGATCCTTGGAGGTCTCATCTGGTAGATTTAGTTCGCGTTTGTTATTGTATTTTTCGTCGCCAAGTATGTTTGTCGACAAATTTTTAACTGATGAGTTTCAAGTGTCATTCAATTCTCAAAATTTTTTTTCCTCCAAACACGTCAGATACATATAAATGCGCTTATACAAATAAAATACCATATTTTTGGATGACAACAATGAATTCTTATCCAAGGCAAGAATTTTTTTTTCTCCTTTGTCGCTCCCATTTTTTTCAGCCCTTCTTCTTTCTCTGATTTTTTCTTCATGCCTTGTTTGTCTTTACGATGTAAAAAAATCTATATTGTTTCTTGTCGAATATGATTAAAAAGATTTGTTTGGTTTCTTTTAAAATAACATTCTTGGATAATATATTCATAGAGTAATCAAAAGTTGAAACCAATAACACACGAGACGAGAGATCGAATGAAAGAAAGAAGGAAATAAAAGGAGAAATGCATGACCTGATTCGATTCTGTTTGAACATTCGCCCTGTTCAAATCATGAGTTTTCCTCAAAACATTAGTTCAATCGGAGCGCATGACTTTCTCCTTGTTCTCTAGTCCATTGAGTTCAGTTAGCGCTTTATTTTGAAATAAATACAAAAAAGCAAAAAAAGAAAAAGAAGTGAAAAAGAGAGAGAGAGAGAGCGACTTTATTAAAATTGTCGGAGATTATATTTATCTAAAAGACCGAGAACTTCGCTCGGGAGTTGTTCTTGACTGGTCGTTAAAATTCTTCGACCTGTTTGACTGTCAATTATTTCTGTAAATAATGGATTCTGAGGAATGTGATTATGTGGAGTCGGAAAACGATTATGAAATGCAACAGGTCGTCGAATCGGATATTGTATAGTTTCATTTGGTGGATTATAATTTAAATTATGAAGTGATAGCGTAGGCGATGGTGGGTGTGAAAATGCTGGTGTGGCATGTAGTTCATGTACAGATTGATGTCGAGATAAAGGTATATTCATAGGTGGTAGTTGAATGCGTTGTGGTTCTAACAACGTTGATGGCAACGGTTGTGATAGTTGATAAGTGGAACTGCGAGATGCAACTGAGGAATCGTGTGATTGTCTCGGTTGAGATCGGGAGCGTTGTAATTGTTTTTGAGGAAAATTTGGTGCTTGAAGTATTCGTGGACACAACGGAGATTTGCGATGTAGGTTTTCTTTGGATAACCTTCGATCATTGGACGTTATCGGTGTTGGCACTGGTACTGGCACTGGCACGAGCCGATCTGGTAGTTTTTCATAATGAACAAGTGTTTCCGTAATGTAACATTTATTCGCTCCTCCTGCTTGTCCACCATTTTGCACGTTCATGATACGTTGTTGTTGTTTTTTCTGTAGTTGGTGATGCGAACGATATTGATCGAGTGTTTGCAAGTATTTGTTTGATTCGATTTCAGTGCGATTGTCTCGCGAGAGGAACCAGCGTAGCGTTCGATCTGTGTATGATTTTGCATTGTATTGTGGCGAGAGTATCTGTTGAGCGGTTTGACGGATTTCTTGTTGAGTTAAGGGCGGGATGACTGTACGATATGGATCATTGACGAAGACGTGAGGTAAAGATGAGCCAAGAGGACGACCTTGACGAGCTTCACGATCAAGAATGTAAAGTATATTCCAATATCTCAATGAATATGGTAAATTAGCGTACATGACTCCCTTGTAGTCATAAGTTGTTTTTTCTTCCACCCGAATAGTTTCTCCAGGTATGCGTATGTATCGAACACGAGAACGTGGTCCATCTTCCTGTAGATAGTCCGTTGAATAAGACCGACGTAAAGTATTTGCGGCCGATTCATTGATGTAATCATCAACACGAACAAACAATTCTTGTTCTTTAGCGTCTTGTGGCTTATATTTTTGTTCGCGTACTTGATTTTCATCATAGAAATCTTTTACATGGATAATTCGAGCGCGTACATAACGCTGTGCACCTGTGTAGCTAATAGACAATGAACGACGATATGGTTCGTGTCGATAACGCGGTGGAGCATGTTCATGTGGACGAATAGATTCACGCATAGCATGAATTTCACGTTCGATCAGTGCACGGCGTTCTGAACCTAAATTTAGAGAAAAATTATAATTGAAGGTTTCGGTTCGTTATTCGAAGATATGTACCGAGATAGAATTCTGCTTCAGATGGATGTCCGGGCGGTGGTGGACCTGCCTTGAATGTTTGTTGATATTGTCGTTTTTGTTCCATTTGCTTTTGTTGAAATTGTTGCTCAAGTATGCGTTGCTGCTGTTCCAGGTCTCGGCGATATTTGGCATAATCGAATGGTTGTTGAACAGCATTATTAACTTCACGTTTGAATATATCATGTTGTCTCTGTCGAATATTTAATATATTGGCTGTTAAGCCTGCGATATGAGCAGCTAAATCTAGTAGGTAGTATTCGTCATCATTGGCTACTAGAATCAAATGACGCTGTTGTTCAGCTTGGTGCGTTAAAGATAAATGCGCACGATATAGCTGACAAAGACGATGAACAACTGTACGATAACGTTGTACAAGACGTAGAGATGTTGTGACGTCAAGACGTGTTACGCTGCGTAAATCGGTGGAATTGGTTTGAGTGCAATCATCACGCGTCGAATAGTCCACTAGACGTAAGAGGTTGGTTGGTTCTGCAAATTGTCGTGTAATTTCTTTTTCTAATTCAGGACTGTTTACGGATAGCCGACCACCGGAACGTGAAACAATTTCATCGACGATTTCTTTCTTCAATGATGTACACATTTGACGACGTTCATTATTTGTAACTGATAGAATAATCAATTGGGCAGTACCTATAAAAAAAAATAACGATTCGTCTTTTTCTGAAGAAATCAAACGATAAAACGCGATTTGGACGTACCATGATGATTTAGTTCATATTCGATTTCACATCGAATAACTACTGGCAGATGCTCAATTCGTCTTGTATGTTCCGTTTTTATTCGATTTCCTTCCTTGTTATAGTAATGTATAGCTATTGTTGGTTGTTTAGGTTTATCATGGATATTTTCATTTTCTTTATTATCGCCATCTAATTTATTCAAACCGTAATCGCGTCGAACCAATTGATAATCAGCGTCCGATGATGTCGTAATGACATGTAACTCCGTTGCTTTCAAATCTTCATTTGTATAGGTTCGCTCGATGCGATGAAGCTGTTTTTCAAAGCGTGTCTCAGCACCATATTGAGTTTTTTCTTCGTAGGAAAGAACGAGACATTTACAGGCACCACGTGTATGAATTTCATAGACTTCAGTCGAACGATGTTCATCACCCGTCGTTTCATTGTCTTGTACATGACGACGAACGACATGACGATTGATATCACGTAATTGATCGATTCGGATACGCGATGTGACTTGGCCAAATGAAGGTCGCTGATCAGGTACAACTGGAAGGTGATCATCGCTCGCTGAATGACGTTTTTCGCGTTTGAGCTCGAAGTTTTCTTGATGATGACGACTTTCTTTTTTCGTTACTTCATCCATATAAACAGTCGAGTTACTCTCATTGTCATTGAGGCTATCATGATGGCTAGAATGGCGGCGTTTGATTTCGTAGCGAGCGGTCGTTTTAATTGTTGTCGATGTCACACTTTTCTTTGTCTCCTCTTCCGAAGAAGATGATGCCAATGAGAGACGTTGCCGTTGTCTAGCAGGTCGATGCAACGAATCAGTTGTTTGTGCAGCAACTGTATGTTGTTGAACAGTGGAGTCAACTTGTGTACCAATAGGTCGATGCGGAGGTTTGATGACTGATATTGGTATCGTTGTTTGAGCAGAGAAGTCTTGCCGATCACTCAACGATGATCGACTTTGTTCCTGTTCATCTGCTTGAAGATTGATCGTGGCTGGCAAAGATTTTCTGTCGGATTTTTGTTCTAATATATACAATGTTTCGAGATCGACTTTTATTGGAATACCATCGATATCCGTTCGTGAGAGCGATGCTCGATCTTCGTAGATAGAAGCACGAACATCACGGACCATGGATATCGATGTCTCTGTTCCTGGAAGAAGTGTTGTCATATACTCATCCATCTAAGAAAACAAAATTGACTCTTTTTCATTCAAGAATATCGACTTGAGACTTACAGTTGCTCCGCTTGCTGTTCGTTGACAACTTTTAGCCATATCTTCTTTCGTAAACTCAAATTTGATTCCAGTTGAGAGGCCGTGATTATCGAAAAAAACATCGTCGTTTGATTCATTGATTTGATAAACCATTCCATCATCACTTCTGTTCACACCATTTGAATTGATCAATTTCTTCTCGTGCAGTTCTCGTCTCGCTACACGTTTAATCGGTGGTGATGATGATAGACTTGGTGCAGTATCAGACTGATCTTCATGTAGTGGCTTTTTGATGGAAACTTTTCTCTCGACTTTTGCGTTCGACGGCGATGATGCAGACGATTCAAGACGAACAATCATCTGTCGTACTCGGCTATGATCCGATGGTGTTGGTGATACCGAACTTGATGTATTCAGCTGTGCTTTTGGACGTGATCGAATCTCATTAAGATTTTCATTTGATAAAACTAAACGAACAAATAAATGAACAGGATATTTATATGCATCAATGAATCTTCTCACCTTCGTTTGAGTTAGCCGATTTGACATCATAGAGTGCGACTGAAACAAGACCTGGATACGTCGGGGATGAACTTCTGGGCAAATAGGCATGATCACTAAAGCGTTCACCAGTTCGTAGATTAATTTCCGAACGTGTCGATCCAGTACGCGTATCAATATCTTTGGCCATTTGTTTCACTTTCGTCGTGACATGCGGAGTTACGTAATTTGTTGAAAGAAGAATCGGTGGTGTTGGATTGTTAATTTCCACGACATCACGTAATTGCCCACTGGTATGTTGTCCTTCTTCTTCCAAACTATCTTTGGAATCCAATCGAGCACGTCGTTCGCGTTCACGCCAGATGTTGAAGACATTGGCGTTCTTTTCTGGTCTCGCTGAGATGACATTGTATTTAACAGCACGGCGTGGTATACGTTCTTGAAGAAAGATCAATGCACGAGATCTTGTTTGTAACGGACGGTGTAATTTTAAATAATGAATGACTCGTTTTAATTGGTCTCTAGAAAAGGTTTCTAAATGTTGAAGACGAATCAGCTCATCGATTAATGTTTGAAGATTCTCAAAATCTCGTCGATCAAATAATTGTTTGTTGGATAAATGACGAAGACGGCCGATTAGATTTACAGTTTCCTCATCTAACGGAACGAAACCTAATCGTCGAGCAATGTTCTCATCACTTTCCTCGTCTGTATCACCATCGTCGCTGTTATTTTTATCATCATTATCATTATTTTCGTCGCTGCCATCATCATCATTGTCATCGTTCGATCTAAGAAAGAATTGACATTCGACATCAACATCAAAACAACAATCATCAGTCAATGTTATGTAATAATGAAATTACTCAATCGAGTTTTGTCGATATCACCTTGGTAGAGAACCTATGTCAACAATATTTCGAATTGTTTAGGGGAAAAACAAATTGTAGAGGCATGAAGAACTAATGAAAATTGATATACTGTCTAGTCGGGAAAATTTAATTGCTCTAATTTTGCACGATGTTTTTTTTAGACATCCTTCAATTTCGCATGGAAAATTATGATAAGATCTAGGCGGAAGAGAACTCCATGTAAGTCATTCATATATGTTTTCATGTACCTCAAGTATCCAAAACATCTAAACAAGTTTTCAATGTCGTCATTTTGTTCATATTACATATGCTTATCGTTCTACTCAAACCAATTTTACGGTTTTATACAAATTTCATTAGAGTAGTAAGAGATACGGGCAAAGTCAATCTCGTAAACAAGACTATTTTCGAAACGGACTATTATTGTACAACGAATAGACATACCTTCTTGAATTGTTATTATTTCGATTTGGATTTGCACCATTTCCGTTTCCATTGTTGTTCGATGAACTATTGGTTCGACGATTTCGCCGATCAGATTCATCATCATCATCATTATAATTTCGATTCTGGGAGTATCCATTCGTTTTTCCATGATGATTCTCGTCATTGTCCATGTCCATATCGGTTGTTTGAGATGATTGATTAGTTTTAAACAAACTAATCTTGCTAGTTAAATAACTATTATCAGGGTTTAAGATCGAGGAGAAGACTCCGTAACGAACAGCCGGTTGTAGTTGTCCGTGAGTCACTTGAAGTTGGACATCAAAGTGACTCAAGGATATGTCCATATGACTTAGACTCGACTCTTCATTATTATCTTCCTCCTCGGCTTCGAACTCAGTTTTAAAAATTATTTCGATATCGTTCGTCGATAAAACCTTACGAACCATTGAATCATTATCATCAGATGTTTGAACAAAAAAATTCATCGGATGATAATTATCAACAAATTTCTCAACGCGGAGATTGTCATTTCGATTTAACCACTTGTGACTTCCACCTATGATCTGAAGACTTTCATTAGAATTTGAAATTAGATCGAATTGTTCGAGGGAATCGATTGATGACGCCCGTTCCACATTCTAAAACGAATCTTTAACTTTGTAACGATTGCAGTCATGCAAACTTACTAGTACATTCATTTCACCATCATCTTCACGTTCATAATCCATTTTCATGAATTGAGAATTGAAGTAATTCTAAAAGATCAAGATTCATTCGAATTATCTTTCTACGCCTTTTTCTCTCTCTTAATGTTTATTCTCGAATCATCAATTGAGTCTTAGACGGAAAAGAGAAGGAAAGAAAGTCACACGAGATTAACACTTCTCGATCATATTAGAGGATAAATCCTTTCCTACATACCCGATCAATATTGACAAAATCTTTAGGTGCCATTTGATAAAGGAGAGAAAAAGAACAAATAAAAAGACTAGTTGAACAATGTATACTTATTATTAGTACATAATAATGTCAAAGAGCAAATAGATGTGTATGTGTGCTTATGTAGCTAGATATGTACTACATGAAATAATAAAAGACATGTTCCGGGCGACTGAATTGAAAGGTAAAAGACAAGAGAAGACGTAAGAAAAATATGTATATATATATACTGTCATCGGATACATAGTACCCAAGGACACACTTGCGTGAATCTTTACATAAAAATTATTTTTCTCTCTCCTACATATGTATATGTATGTCAGTGGCGAAATGTCCGAATGTTGACTAATATTTTTATTCAAAGTCATTTTTGGGAGATACTCAGAGCAAGAGACAGAGGGAGAGAGAGAGAGAGGAAGGCGAGAGAAAATGTAACAGCAAATATGTCATTACTTGTATCAGTTGACTGAATGCTTTATTTCCTTACCATTAAAATTGGTGAAGGAGAAAGAAATCTTTTTTTATATGTATCGAAAAATGCACGTAAAAATTGAAAATGTTCTTATAAAATTCGTCCTTTTATCTTTAATGATGGTACATACCATTCGTTTGTCGATGGTGAATCGCTCCTTTTCTTCTTCTTCCTTATTTGAACGACATTTCTTTTCTTCTTGTTCGCGTTTTTTTCGAGGTTCTGCCTGATTGAACATCTACGTTCTTTCTCTCTTTCGCTTTCGTTTTTGGCGATAATCATCGTTCAAACTGAATGATGTACAATGCGAAAATGATCTATCATCAATGAAAGGAAAAAGAAAAAAGAGCAAAGCGTACAGCAATCAGCCCTTACCGACCATATCTTAAATTGAAACATTTATTGAATGAATCGAATGAATATACAAGTATTTCATGCTCTTATATGTAAGATAATGGCGAGACATCTTTGTGTACTGGACCCATTTCATCTATACTCATAACCCTCCTAAACGTCATATAGATTCATTCGAATGATTGTATATCAATGATTCAATATAAAAATATAGATCATTTGATATGTATATGTATGCACGTAGATGTAGGTTAACATCTTCGTATATATTACAACTAAGTAAGAACATTAGCGAGAGGCGAAATGTGATATGAATGGATTTTTCAAATCGGTTACGACATGATGAGCGTAAACCTTGACGATGAAAGAAGCAAAATAGAGCATGGAAAATGCAAAAGTGATAATTAATGTATTTATATAATATCATGGCAATGAACCGATGCATTCTGATGAGATTCGAATCGTTCGATATTGAACATGATCGAAGAAAAAAAAAACATTTCGTGTTTGAACATATTTTGTTTGACTTCAAGATTTTCTCGTCCCGTTCGCCTTTTTTTGTATTCATTCAATTGAATAAATATACCATCAATCATTGTCAATTTCGGTTACGATCAGAATTTCGAAAATGAACGTCATTTAGACTTGCACTGTAGTGACCATTCGCGAAATGAATGTACCAACACATTATTAAGGTTAGAAAATATTAATCATCTGACAGTTAATGAGACCTTCGTTTTTGACAAGGATCGAAATGTTAATAAAGCAAAAGGTTGCACGATTACAAATTTGAAGATAAAGAATAACGTTTTTCGAAATGAACGTTTTATTGTCGTTTCACAAAATTCCGACGTTTAATGAGAAAAATATCGACAACGAGATGACTTCCATGCGAAGAAACTTTAGATTCGATCGTTACGAAAAAAAAACTGATCGAAACGTCAGATATATTAATGATAAATAGACATTTCATTTTCATCGGTCATTGTATATATGATTCAAGTGTTGTCTTCGTTTCGAATCTCCTTAAGTACTTACGTATACAATTTTCGAATTCAAACTTATATATCTATTTCAATAATTTAAATCGTTTGAACATCGATCAGATATTTCGTCGATTAAACTCTCTCTCGCTCTCCTCGTGTTGTATGCGTGTAGTTGATATCGTATGTGTGACAATTGTGGTGATTATTGATGAACTACTTATCACATAGATCGATTTTGACAATATACACTTTCATGTCGAAGCATCTCTTCTCTATCAGATCTACTTGTCAATCGATTGAAACTTTGTTTGAAATGTCTTCTGGTAGTCCTCGGATTAGCGTCGGAGGAATTCATCATCGATATCAAAATTGAAATGGATTTTATGATCAATATTGACTTTCTTTTACGATATTTCCTTCGAACAAAATAACTTTATCTCAAAGATCGAAGTACCGTTGTCACAACAGAAATCAAGGTGTAATAGATCCAATCAGTATTTTACATATTGATTTTTCAACAAAATAGTTTCTCGTTATCAGAAGCGAATCTTTCAAGAAAATATGCACAATATTTGATGTCATCGCTGTCTGACAAATAACGATGACGATGTCGTTTTTTCTTCCTTTTTCTTCTCTAAAACTGCTCTATTGATGTTGTTGCTGCCATTGCCGTCGTTCGTTCTCTGTTACTACTTCTGCACTAGATTGCCGTTGTCATTTGAATCGCTGTAGCGTGCAATAACGGCAGCAGCGGGAGAAATAAGAAGGAAATCGAATCGGCTGTTACTTGTCCTGTACTCTCGTCTACTAACAATGAACGTTAGATGTTCTATGCATACACATATATATATGCCATTCGTAAAGCAACAAGGATAGTAAGAATTTGTTCTCTCACTCGCCTTTGCTTCTCTTTTTACCATAAGCACACGCAAGCAAGTAAGTAGGCAGCAGCGTGCAACAGAAAGGAAAGAGAATATATGGCGACTACATGCATTTACGTGTGTGTGTATGTGCTTGTTCTGCCTATGTGTTTGCGCTTGCTCTCACATAAAGCATCGCAAGCCCGACGACGACGACATATATACAACGTTAAGCAAAAGGAAAGAAAAGGCAGACACATACACATACACACTCGCTATTGCTCTTTCACATCGTTTCTTCTCTCTCTCCCTACATATTCATCACTACTAACACTCCACACGCACACACACTGCTATTACTAGCCGACGCGCACACTGTAGAAGACAAGCAAGCAGAGCAAGCAAGCAGAGCAAGCAAGCAAGCAAGCAAGCAAGCAAGCAAGCAAGCAAGCAAGCAAGCAAGCAAGCAAGTAAGTAAGCAAGCCAAGCAGTATATATATATACTTGTATATACATGCACATATTTTCTACCCGATTATTACGACATCTACTTTTTAAAATCGATATTTTTCGAATAAATAAAAGTTTTCTAAATAAATATTTCGTTCTCAAATTGATTAATTAATTAGTAAAACCCGAGGAAAACGCAAATCAGTTTCCAATCGATTAGTTAAGCGCGAATTGAAATTCTAATTTGACTGTTGATTTTCTAGAAAATGCCTCGTGTTAGTAAATCTCCAAAAGACCCCAATGCTCCCAAACGACCATTATCAACATTCTTCTTATTCTCACAAGATGAACGACCAAAAATCAAAAAAGATAATCCATCATTATCAGTTGCTGATATTGCCAAACTTATTGGCGAACGGTGGCGTTCAATAGGTGAAGATAAAAAACGTCATTACGAAGAAAAAGCTCGACCAGAAAAAGAACGAGATGAGAGNTGAAGATAAAAAACGTCATTACGAAGAAAAAGCTCGACAAGAAAAAGAACGATATGATCGCGAAGTTGCCGCCTACAAACAACAGGGTGGTGGCAAATAAATCCAGATCAATATTCAAGTATATCTACTAACCATGATTCCGATGATTTTTAGAAAATAACCGAAGATCGTTTAGTGTGTACATAATCATCATATATTGTAGTTAGCATGACCAAAAGAAAGAGAACCACATTACATCAGAATGTTGTGTTGTTGTGCTTTGTTCGTTTTCAGCTTTTTTTTCTGTGTTCATCAGTTTTGTTTTCTCCATTTGCTTCTTTGTATATGTTGTATTCACTAACTGAAGAAGGGGTAAATAAAATATGAAAATGATTAACTAAATCCAACTTCAGTGGATCATATTCTCTGAATGCAGAACTTCATCAAACGAAAGGTTATTCGTTTCGAATTGATATATGTATTTCGTAATGTTTTTCATGTGTATCATAAAATCGACAGTTATTTTAGTACGAAGCGATCGAACTTGCTCTCTTACGATAATGTAACCTTTTGGTGAAGAGATGATGAACGAGCATAAAAATTCAACTTGTAGAAATTTTCCTAGAAAACTCGAGTTTCCCTTCGTTATGCAAATTTTCATCAAATTTCGAAACCGCAAGCGACATTGCAACAACGACTGAGCACAGCATTCAGATTTCGCATGAACGACCTAACTCTAATGCGCATACGTTTGTTCTCACATTGATTCTTTGATATCAAAGTTAAAGGCATAAATACCCAAAAATCATTTCTCCTGTAGATGTCAGTAACACCCGATCTAGATGTTTTTGTTTGAAAAAGACTTTTCCTAATATTATGATTTTCGATGAGGAATTCATAAAAGTAAAAAAGAAATTGAAAATCGAAAAATAAAACTTCTTCAAACTGTTGCATGGAGGTTTAAACATCACAACAAGATGGTTTCTCATCGTCAAGCGAGGCGAATGACTTTTCTTTTTCTTCCTCGATTAATGAATAAATGGGATGAAATGAAACAGAGGAAGAAAGGTCGCATTATCCGGACTGAATCTTGTTCAAAGTTTTCTTTATTTCTAGATAAATTTATCATGTCGAACGAAGATGATGAATGCGACTCGTCGAGTCTATTTGCCGTTGCAAGTCAATCGGACGTTAGTTCGTTTTTGCATTCACAAGCAGCCAAAATAACACGTGTCACGTCGAGTATCAGCGATGATGAAGACAGTTCCATGGATGGTAGTCTTCTTGCACGTTTTACTCAATTGCCACAAGAAAAGAAGCTCATCATTTCCAATCCGAATGTTCGCTCGGCACCGCATAAACCTTATCTGAGTCGTTCATGTTTTGCTTCCATAGCGAGTTCATCACCTGTGAAACCTACGAATGCTCAAAAAGTCGCCGTAGCTGACGATCTGACTGAATTGAAATGGTTGAATACGTTCAAATTAAAAGAATTTAAAGACGATTTCAATTCGAACGAGACGAAAGACAAGGATTCCAACGAAACACTTCAGTCATCATCGCGACAATCTCAACCACAAGAATCAATTAATAACGATGAAGATCGTCTAGCTAAATTAATTAGTGAATTGAAGTCCTACGATCATGAAAGTACAAAAATTACAACGACATCCTTGGGCATACTCATCTTTCTTGCACTTTACTCTAAACGTGACGAAAAACAACTCACATGGTCTTTGACCATCAAACAATTGTACGAATTTGCCCAACTCAATGCCAAACAAATCACAAGCAAACGCGGATGGAAAAATCTGCTGCGACAAGCATTATTGACCATACCATGTTTTGTAAAAACAAAACGTGACCTGCTGAAATCTCGTTCACTGTGGACAATCGATCCGTATTATCGACCATTGTTAACAAAAGCTTATCTCACGATTCCGCCTTTGCAATCATCAACAACAAACAAGTAAATAGATCTAATTGATGACAAGTGATGCTATGTGAACGTTTTCCTTTCTGTGTAGAATGTTGTCGGAAGCTGCAACTAATCGACATGATGATCAATTGTAAGTTATTTGTAGTTAAATGCAGTTATTGATGATAGAATATTCTTGTTTTCGTTATAGAGAAGGTAATCGCTCATCACAATCGATTGTGAGTAATTTTGCACCGAAAGCAACAGTGAAAACTAAAGGTAAAAGTAAATTGACTGATGGATTGTTAAGAATAAGTGTGTTTTGTTTAACAATTAGTTCTTCCAAGACTTTATGAGCGTCTTTGTGAAGAAAAGGGCGATGAAGATGGTGATGAAGCAGATTCTAGTAATCTTGGAAAACGCCATCGAAGTTTAACACTAGGTAAAGTATAACACTGTTATGAAGATACATATCATAAAAGTATCGAGATGATGTTGTCTTTGATTCGTGTCAATGACAGATAAGATGATCTTAATGAATTTCTAATTGTCAATGATTTAGGTCAATATCTGTATAAGGGACAAACTCTACTTGTTCACATTCTCACCTATTAGTGTCTTATAAAAAGTATGAGGACCAAGAGAAAACTTAGTCGAGGAGATTAATTCCCTGTTTTCAACGATTTGCTAATTCATATGACGACAACATTTTACGCATGATTTCTCAGGTGTGTTGAATTGACGATTTTATTTATATTTTAGGTCGTAAACGTCCTCGTTCTTCCTCATCATCACGTCAACGATCATCTGGTAAAAGTAAGCGAAAAATAAATCAGATTATTTCTTTATTGGCTTTTTTAATCGTTTGACACAATAGACGATAATGGAAAACGTCGGTCATCAACGTCTCCATGGGCATCAAAAATACTCAAACGACACAAAAATCGACATCATCGTTCTTCGGACGTCGAACCGAAGACATCAACACCAAACAGAGGGTAAGAACCATGTTCAATTCACTGCGTACGCTCGATACATTTCGAAATTTTCTTGTCTTGATAGAGCGAATGCTGAAGTTCGCTTACCGATAACATCTGCAGTTGTGACACCGTGTCCTAGTATGGATCATAACTATCTAATTCATTCTGAAAAAGCGAAAATTTCTGCACAAAAACAATCTTCCATAGAACGAACCAAATCAAGTGGGTCTATTGAATACGGTACGTTTTCAATGATTTATACTCATTTATATGTTTAAAATCGACACTTTTGTTGTAATTTCAGACGATCCATCTTCGGAAGGAACTGAAGAAGATGAAGACGAAGACGAAGCAGCAGATGACGACGACGACGACGACAACGATGATGATGATGACGATGAACGTGATAGTAGTTCGCATTTACGCCCAGGACGTAAATCAATCATCACAACTCGTGCTCAAGCGGCAGCTCGTAATCATTCGAAACACCGTCGAAAGAGTTCGCCGCCAAAGAAGCGTTTAGCACTTCAATTACCATCACATCGTCCGAATACACGAATTAATCGACGAATCATTGAACATGATCTTAAACTATTACGTCAAGCGAATGTGTTGCCACCACTCTCACCTCCAACGAATCCACAACCACTCGATCTCTCTTTAGGTCCGAACCGTTCATCTTCATTCGAAGATACATATGAAAAACCGATTTCAATCGAGAATAAAGAAGAAATTTTGCCGACAAAAGCAACTCCCATCGAAGGTGTTCTCGATCTCTCTCTTTCCCGATGATGAAGATGAAAGAATATTTATTCGTGAGTGTGTGTTTAGTTTTGTACGTGTGCAATATAAACGTACCAGATAAACTTATTTATTTCACTCATTTACTCAGGCATCTTTTGCCAATACCAACTGTATTCTACACATCTATTCATTATGAAACGTTTTTTCATTCTCTTGTGCATTGTTTTTTGTTTATTCTTCCTCTCATTTTCTCTGTCTCATTGTATTTGTCTTCCATTCCTCGAACTTTTCATGTTTTTGCTCGCTCTCTATCTCTGTTGTTTATAACGATTATCCATTATTAGATGTCAAAAGAGAAAAAACTAGAAATGTTATGATAACTTGAAAATACTTTCTTTCCTTTTTTTTCGAAATCCCCCTGCTACTCAAAGATAATATTTAATCACACATCAAACACGTCGGCTTTCGTTTTTATTTTTCTATTGCTTGTCTGATGCGAATTTGAATAGACAATGACGTGGGTAGCACACATTTCGTATACAAAGCAATCTACCGAATGAAGTTATAGATTCAATCGTTGCGTTTTTCCTTGGTGAAAGCGAGAAACTTATTAAAGCGGAGAAAAGTGAAAAATAAATTTTCATTTGATTGATTGGATAATGAGATGTGACAGCAGAACCGAAGTAGTACATTTATTATCGCTACACGTCGAGAATCGAAGTTCAGAAAAGGAAGTAAAGAATAGGGCGAAAAGGAGATACATATTAAAAAAATATTTACTTTAAATCGCGAAACTGCTTTTTTTGTTGTTCTCACTTCCTCTTTTTTTCGATTTCTTTCGATACTATATGGCATTTCGACGCGTTTTTACTCACAAATGATCGACGAAGAAAAGAAAGCAATTTTGACTTGTTGAAGAGCTTATCTTACAAAGCGAATTTTCATACGGCATGTTTTTCTCTCAGTTGGCAGTTGTATAGTAGCTTAAATGTACTTTTTTTTCAACAGGACACAATAATGTGACGATACAAAACGTATTCGCGATGAGTAATATCTGTAGCATCCAATTGGCTTGTTTCATGACTTCAGGTCAGAAGGAGTAACGAAAAAGAATCGTGATGTTTTCGTTTTTACTACTATGATTATTCCGATTACATCACTGTGATTGTCTTTTCAATTGATAGTATTGTAAATTTATACCCAGCATAATTTATTCGCGGATTTTACCCAGGACAGATTAACTTAAAAGCAATACATTTCTGCACAAACGTATATGTATATATATATATGTGAGTGAACTGAGATAGAACGAATTACGAATCGAGACCATCCAATCTGGGGTAAGCCCGTGTTTTTATTAGATTGTGAAGAAAGAGCAGTATACGCAACTTTTTTCTCGTTCTTTTGTTGCTTAGAAAGAAAGAAAAGTTTGATCAGGTTCGTTCGTTCGTTTAACCATCTATTCAAATAAACTGGGAGACGATGGCCAATAATAAACGCATGCGTTTTCATAGTAATGAAAATCACGCCAATGATAGTAAGAGTTCTCGTTTCTGTTTATATATGTATCTGTTTAGACGCTATTTTAGATCACCAGATGTCAGTCGATGAGAAAATTCTTTCGTCAGATTTTAATTATCCAACTCAACCTCAGACAACTAGTAATTCCAACACTCAAGCGTACCACCTGAGTGTATGTGGATCGATACTCTATTCACCACCCACTAACTCCCCATCAGATATATTTACATTCTTACGACATGGTAATTTTGACGCATTCCGACGTTCATTAGATATCTATCATAATGATATCATCCGAATGAGAAACGACCATGGCCAGGTATGTGAATATATTTAGTTTAAAAAAAAGCAAGTCTATATATCTATTGGCTCTATTTTTTCTAATTTTTAGACTGTGCTACATGTATTAGTCATTCACGCCTATCCATATATTTGGGTACGTCTACTGATGTTACGTGGATGTGATACATGTGCACAAGATAACGATGGGTACACAGCGGCCCACTACGCTGTGGAAAGGGATGACGTTGAAATGCTGAAAGCAGTCACACTCCGAATTCATCCTCAAGTTAAACCTATTCCTGAAGAACAAATAGTCGCTATATATGAACAATGCTGCCGAGCGCTATCTATCAAAGAAAACAATGGTTTAACTCCTTTCATGTTAGCTTGCCAACATCAATCCATGAAATGCTTGGACTATTTGATCGAAATGAATATTAATGATTGTCATCTACAAGTAATTTGAATACAGATAAAAAACAACCGATCTAATTAACATTTTTTGTTGAAATTTTTCAGGATAAATTCGGTGATACTTGTTTGCATTATGCTGTCGGCCGACGGAACTTAAATCTTGTACAGAAATTAATTCAAACATGTAAAGCTGATGTAAATGGTGGCGAACAACTACGACCCAGTACACTCGATGTTCTTCAACATAATCGTGCACAGCAAAAACCGTTCGATCGTAACTTAGATGACGAAATCGAACAAGTACTTCTTTCTTCCAAAGCCAAAAATCGCTGTTCAATTCGCCGTATCATTAGTAAACGAAAAGATTCTCTTGAGAATGATGATTCTGCTCTAACGAAATTGGCTTGTCTTTCAATTGATTCCATGTCAACCAATGAACAACTCGAAACCGCTCGTGGCCATGCTCGATTAGCAACGACCTTGCAAGCGAAGAACGATCCAAGAGGTGCACTAGAAAGCTTTAAGAATGCTATGACATGCACGCCGGATAATTCGCTTGACTGGGCAACGTATGCGTTACAGTCTGCACTTATTCATATGATGTTTGGTGAAAATCAAGCAGCACTTGGCTTGTTACACAAGGCGCTACATATTCGAACGGAATTAGAAAGGACAAGTGACCAAATTGATCAAATCCAACGGGCTATTAATCAGATTCAACCATCGACATTTTGAATGTCGTCAATTAGCTGATATTAATATGTTCATATGTCAGAATCAAGTACTATCAATTCTCTAGCTAATTACTGAAGACGAAATATGACATTCAATTCAATTTCAATGAGCTCATACTGCTGTATCAACTGAGATGAAGAAGACTACCGGTTATTCGTATTTGATCGTTAACGAAACTATAAACATGTGTTTAACACGCTTTCTTTTCGTTTTTTTTATCTGTAAAATTTGTTTTTATTTTATAAAATGTTATCGAGGATTAGCGAAATGATGATGATGCAATTAATTTTCATTACTATTATCGATCGAGAGAAAATAAAACCTGAGTATGAGAAAGCCCGTTCACTGGAATCATGTTGGCAGCGAAATTCGAGCACTAACAAGAATATACTTTAGAAAAAGTACATATTTTCATTGAAGCTTCGTGACTTGCAGCTGAAAAATATTCCCATCATTAGTTGTTATCATTCATGTTGTTTTTATTATTGGATTTTTCTTCATTATGGAATCAGTTGAAAATACTCAATAGTCCACAAAAACATACGAATCGAAATGTTAGTTAAAGTTACTTTTTTAGTAACATTTTTTGGATTGAGTGTGTTAGCGACGGATTATCCGAAGGGTATAAGATGATAAATTTGATATCAATCTTCGAATTATTCTTTTGATTAGATGCTTGTGGTCTTCGTCCTTTGAAAGCGCGATCTGATGATACAGCGAGAATAGTTGGTGGTACAGTATCAACACGAGGTGATTGGTAAGAAGGATCTTAATTGAATGTTGTCGATTTTCTTAGTAATGTTCTTTCGTTTAGGCCATGGCAAGTAAGTTCAACGGGTGAGAACGGATTTTTATGTGCATTTACAACTTAGATATCGATGGAACGCAATGGAAAACATATCTGCGGGGGATCATTGATCAACGATCAATGGATTGTTACTGCAGCTCACTGTGTATCGGGGTAAACGAGTGCGAACTGTCTGTTTTGGAAGCCTCTCATACTATTTCACTTAAGAAATACAAACCCAAGTGTTTATCGTATTATTTTTGGCGTTCATGATCGCTTGATATCGGACTCGTGGGTTATTTCACGAACTGTTCAAAGTGTCATTGTTCATCCTTCGTACGTCGCTTCAAATTTCAAAAATGACATTGCTCTGATGAAATTATCCGTAGGACGATTTTGCTCGTTCGCTCCACATACATGCGTATTCGATCTGTTCTTTAGACCAAGGTAGAACCGTACACTGAATACTACATGCCCGTTTGCTTCCCTAATGCTACTCAAACATTTGAAGGTGCAACCGGTATCACCACTGGATGGGGCGCACCTGTTTATGGTAAGATAACAATTCCAAATCGAACTACTTGATCAATACATCACATTTAGGTGGTAGTTTATTACGTTATTTAACAGAAGTACCAACACCAGTCTTATCTGATACTGCATGTAAAGCACGTTACAATACAGGTATGATCAATTCAGCCAATCAAATATGTTCAGGTGGAAATAGCAAGGGTGCTTGCCAAGTAAGAGATACAAGGTTTCCTGTTTTCTCGAACTTTTCTTCTCATTCTCTGCGCATAGGGTGATTCTGGTGGTCCTTTCGTCGTTTCTGATCCAACACGAAATGGTCGATATGTCCTTGCCGGTTTGACTTCTTGGGGTATAGGATGCGGTGATGGTGGTGTTTACACGCGTCTGTCAGCATATAAAGCTTGGATTGAATCTTTAGCTGGTGCTACTCTGTACTAAATATGGAGATAAAAAAGAGTTTATTATATATCATCATCTACATACAATAATTCCTGCGAGAAAAAGTGAAATATGAATAAAAGAATTTTCTCAACTCATTAAACCCATATGTTCAACATCTAACTGAGCGATGTGATCTCCCTCAGCTACTAGTCTTTGCTCATTGCCTCTTTGACCGAAAATCGGTCTCGTTTCTCGGGCTCCGATTGGTGACGATGGTTCCGTTCGAAAATTCACTAGACCACGTATGCGACCTATAATATAAACGAACACAATCTAGAGAAGACAAATAACTTTATTTTTCTCTTACGCATTATTATACACCCTACAATTATCGATATCCAAATGACAATTATTAATAGACAAATCAATAAAAACACTAAACATAACAAGTTCAAACCACTTAGATAAAAGACATCAATGAAATGATTACTTGTGCTTGAATCTACATTGGACAATATCGATGGACGTGCAGTGGTTGATACTTCATCTCTCTTTGGTATGAGTCTAACCAAAGAAGATCAGTCGGTCATATGTGAGATCAAAATAAACCAATCATACTTAAATAAGTCAGGATAATTATTCTGTTGACAATAATGAACATGTTCAGTCGATGATTTCGACAAAGTATTTTTGTATGCATAGAAAACTAAAAAATTACAAGTGAATTCATGTTTATCATCACATTCTCCAAGAATATAATCTCCAGAAACTAAGAATATGTCCGAAGAAAGAACTTCAACATCGCTGTTATTCAGTTCGAAGAAAGTTGTCGAATCAAGCACAGGCTGAATAATTTTTCGACCGAAACTACGATTACGTATAACGTAAAGATGCCACCAATCATGTTTAATTATTGAAAATAATGGTTTTACGGAATATAATAAACGTGGATAATCCGACACACGACATGAAAGACCTTTGAACGAATGTATGAATAAATTTCTTTTATGTATGATACACTGATATATTTACGTGTTATTCTATGTTTACCCTCAATTTCCAATGAACCTAGATGATATCGGGGTCTAAATGATACAAAACAAAATCATTTGAGAGATTTTCAATATCATTGGAGAATGAAATCGGAAAACATGCACGTGAATCTGTTCGTATAGTACCCAAAATAGTCATCTAATGGTATAATATACTATCGGATCAATTCAACATTACTCCTGTCCTGTCAATCATACAGCAAATGTGATATGACAGTCGCATACCACTTAGCCTATAATTCATACGATTTTATCGGAAAATGACATATGCACAGACTATTTCGCTTTCCTACAAATCAATAAATACACATTTGATGACAGGTACTCGTAAAAAGTCTGAAGAGCGAGTTACTATTGAAGGATATGAAACATACATGAGACTAGAGATATAGAAGACAACTCTGGGTTGCTCTTTATGTACATATTGTTCTTGAACGTAGATTACAGTTAGTACAATTGATTTTGATTTGTCTAATTGAAATCCGAGATCTAGAAGCTCACACAGATGGAGAATAAGAATCTATCCAGTCACATACTGTTCAAGGTTTGAAATTTAGTTAAAGGTGACGGTGCTGCCCAGTGGTAAATTAACATTGATGGACTCCCGCGACAGCTTGTTCGGTCATCGTACCTAAAATAACGATTATACATGTGCTATTTTGCTTGTAAAACTTACCAGACAGAATTTTGTTGTCGAAAACTATTTGTAAACTGACAGATATGCACATTTAATTGACGAACCGTTCGATTAAATCGTAGAATAAATGGTTCAATAGCGACTGCAAGCAACAAATGATTTAAGTCTTTAAACGAAATATCCAAATCAAAGGGCGTATCCCTGTATGACAATATCCGTGAAATAGCTCGATTTTCAACGATATGTTGATCTATTTCACACTCATTAGTCTCGATTGAAGCAGTATCGTATATATTTTTACGAAAAAATATTTACCAATATTCCAGCGATCTTTATCGTTTGGTACTGTATATTGAATATGCACAGTTCTCTAAAACACAAAAAAGTTAAGAACGACGTTAAATACGTGGTTTCTGCACGTACGTATGCCATCGGAAGGGGCGAAGACAATGTCTCAGGCGCTTTCAATGTTATATTAAAATTCGTTGATGTTTCTTCAGTTGCATCCAAAATTGAAAGACTCATTATGTACACGTACAAAAGAAGTTGCATGTTAATACCAGACATTCGTCTCGACGAATCATCCATAGACAATATTTCTAGTTATGCCTAATAACGAGCAAAACAAAAAAGAAAATGCTACTAAACACAAATAGCAATAGCTAAAAAGGCGAAGAGAAAAAAAACGATTATTTATTAACGAAGTTTTGCATATGTCCTCAACCATTATACTTTAGTTAACGATAACTTATATTTGTAGACACTACAGGTATGCGCGTATAGATTGAAACATGATGATTTGTTGTTGTAAAAGAACACACGATGTCAGTTTTCTTCCTCACGTTGATTTGATAGTTGTGTTTTTCATTAGTACGAATATTACAATCAAGACGTCATTAGAAGTTAATTAGAAATATTTACATCATTGAAAATGCCAAGGACATCTCTTTCAACTATTCGAAGTCACACAGAACATTGTTTGCTTTTGTCATTCATGTTTATTTAAATAGAGCAATACATTTAGCATTCGCAAAGACATACAAAATGCTGATTTGGAGGAGAACCACTAGCAGCTCTATTGCTTTTTTGACATCATTATGCATGTGTATGTAGGTACGTATGACGAATGCTTATCTGATTGCTTTATTTCGGTCAGAATGAATTCTAATAATCGGTTGCTTGTTAATATGCTAGCATTTTCTCATTAATATTCATGAAGTCGAATCTGGCATCGATCGTGCAAGTGGGTTAATACGTCAGTGATATAAATCATCGTACGGATGAGTACATCAAGTAAACATCGAGACTCTCGAAGTTTATTTTTTTAAAGCAATTACAGAATTACTTAACGGATGAAAAAGTAAAACAATAAAATGATATAAAAGTTAGTAAGAGCCTCTTGCTTGAAATGTTTCATGCTGTTGAGCACATGCGCGTTCAGTGAATTCATCGCTGCATGCCATACGAAGACGTTCGACAGTTGCTGGAGAATTCATTGGAAAATAGCCGGTAAAACCTTGTTGTTCGCGATAGGCTGTACAAGCATTTTTCAGCGCGAAAAACGTTGCAGCACCAAGAAACAATGGCGGCTCACCGATTGCTTTAGATGAATAAACCGCACGAGGATTGGGCGCATTAGAAAGTAATTCCACTCTCATATCCAATGGGACATCGTTGAATGATGGAATTTTATAAGTGCCAGGACCACGAGTGAATAACGCACCTGGTTTTGTCCATTTGTGTTGAGTATGATCACCCCATATTAGCTCTTCCATGGTAAACAGACCAACACCTTGAACATAAGCACCTTCAATTTGTCCAATATCAATTTGAGGATTGAGCGATGTACCGACATCCTAAAATTTAACAGAAAATAGTCCGTTAAGGAATAGAAAACCATTTCAATTGATAATACCATTAGAATGTCAACACGTAAAATGTGCCAGTCACCTGTCAGTGTATCTAATTCAACTTCTGTGACAGCTGCTCCTTGTGTAAAGTAATTAAAATGAGCTGTATTCGTCAGAAAATCAGCTCCCAATGGATCAGGTGTAGCATAGAAACCATGAGCACACAGATCGATACGCGAAAAATACGCTTTTTTAACAAGATCTTCCCATGAGAGACTGACATCGTCACCAACGAGCAGTGCATTCAAACGTCCACGAATCTGTTCACATGCGATCTGTATGGCCATACCATTCAAATCTGATGACGCTGATGCTGCTGTTGGACTCGTATTAGCTACTTTATCAGTCGCTGTCTCACTGATACGCACTCGGCTAACATCACAACCGAGAATTTCTGCCGCGATGGAAATCATTTTGGTATGCAGTCCTTGACCCATTTCCGTACCTTGAGTGATTAATTAAGAAGCATAATTTCCAAAGGAACTTTTCTTCTTCTTACCTCCATGACTGACTAAGACAGATCCATCTTTGTAGACATGCACGAGCGCACCTGCCTGATTGAGAAATTTGGCCGTAAATGCAATACCAAATTTCGTTGGAAGAATAGTAATACCACGTTTTCTATAAGTGCTGGATTGATTGAACTCTCCCACAGCTTTTCTTCGTTGTTGAAAATCGCTCGATACTAACAGTTCGTCCATTAGTCGAGGAATATTCCATCGTTCTAACGGTTGACCAAAATGTGTTGTGTCACCTTCGTTGTACATGTTCAATCGACGAATGGTCAATGGATCATGTTTTAGATAGGCAGCAACATGCTCGACAATTGTTTCACAACCAAATAAACCTTGTGGGCCGCCGAAACCACGAAATGCTATAAGAAAATTGTGTTTAAAATCGATCGTGTTCATAAAAGTAAATACTAACCTGTATTTGATGGTAAGTGGGTTTTACACAAACGTCCACGGACTCGAATATTATTGAATTGATAACAATTATCAATATGGAGCATTCCACGCTCTAACACTGCCATCGAAAGATCGAATGAGCAGCCGGCATTGTTCCATAATGAAATATCCAATGCTGTAAATCGACCTTCTTTGGTAAAGCCAACTTTGTACGCTATTTTAAATGGATGACGTTGACCGGTGATACTCATATCAACATCACGTTCAATATTCATACGAACGGGACAACCGACCTTGACAGCAGCCACTGTTGCCGCAATGCATGGAGCAATTCTAAAATGCAGAATATAATCGTTTACAGTTTAAAGAATTGAGCATACGATCGGGATTCTTTGCCACCAAATCCACCACCCATGCGTTTAACATGGCAAGTCACATGACTGACATCGTAACCAAGTGCATATGCTGCTAATTCTTGTGTTTTACTCGGATTTTGTGTTGACGAATAGATTGTCACTTCTTGATCGTCGTTCGAAGGTATAATCATACAACAGTTTGTTTCCAGATAGAAATGCTCTTGACCGCCCATCACTATTGTACCTTCGAGTGTATGTTCAGCTTCAGCTAGAGCCTTTTCTACATCACCTTTTCGTAAGCATCGTTCTTCCCCTAGATAAGATGCATGTTCAATCGCGTCATCGATTGTAAAGATCGTCGGTGTTAGTAGTTCATATTCGATTTGAACCAGATGAGCGGCGGCATGTGCAGCACGTTCAGTTTCGCACAGGACAACACCAATCACTGCACCAACACATGGCGTGATTGAGGAAACGAAAACTTCTTCATCATGAACAACGTCACCAGTCATATTATCACCCTGAATATCCTTATGGTTAACAAACGTTACAAAGCCAGGCACTTTCGACGCTGCACCCAAATCTATACGACAATAACAAGTCAGCATCGTATTATAACAACCTTGTCAATGTCTTACCAATATTCTTGATTCGAGCATTTGGCTGTGTAGCAAGAACAAGTGCAGCATAGAGTGTATTTGGTAATGATGGCATATCGTCAATGTATTTCGCTTCACCTGTTGTTTGTAAATATGCAGAACGATGCGGTAATGATGTTCCAACAACTTTCTGCGATGAAGGTCGTTCAGGTATGATTTGTTGACCATGTGAAACTGGCCGATGGTAAGGATGAGCAATTGACAATTCTTTCGGATCGACACTGGATTGATTCAATTCAGTGCAAACATAAACATAAAATTTGTATAGAAACGATTGAACTAAAGTACGTCTAAATAAGATCACATCAATAGTTGATTTCCAGTCTGCTTGCCCTGATATTCGTGTCTTACCGATATTCTGGTTGACCACCCGGGGTTAACTCGTTCAGTGGCATTTCTTTTAATGCTAATTCACACGCTTTACTAATTGTTACCCTTGACCATATTTGTCCAGCCATCTCTTGCTGTGTATTTTTCGCCAAGATCGTTGTCGGTCCCATTCCACCAAATGAAAATCGAGCAGTAACAATGCGCCATTGTTGTTTCTCAGACGAATCGATTGCTTCGAGTTGAACTTGCAGACCAGCACTAACGATACCGATATCGTCATCGCGTCGACGTGCTTGTTTGTATGATCGAAGAAATGTTCTATTCGTCGGTGAAATCGATGGTAGTGGAATGTGAATACTGACAAGCACTTCGTCATCTGTCATGGCTACACGACGATAACTAAGGAAAAATTCGCGTAGAGGGACAAGTCGAACAGAATTTGTCTCTCCGCGATGTAATTCTAAAACAGCATCAGCAGCCTGAAGAACTGGATTGACATCCGAACTGAAAACAGTTAAGATTCGGAATAGAAACAAGAAGAGATTCTGTACATACATAGGTGAAGCATTGACAATGTTTCCACCAAGTGAAGCAACATTACGAATCTGTGTCGAAGCAAAATATTTCAGTTGATCGATCAGAGATTGACAAATGCCTCCGTCTAGTTTTTGATCATTCCATTCGGAGAGTTTAGCTTGTAAACGTGTAAGAGTGACACCAGCGCCAAGAATTAAACTTGTTGATGTACGTTTGAGTTGTTGAAGCTCATCAACATGTGTTACGGAAATGAAACGTGGGTATTTTAAACGTTTAAATTTCGTCTCAATTTGAACTTCAGTGTTACCAAAAATGAGCTTCGATGCACCACCCGGATACATAGAACGGAGTTGAAGTAATTCATTTAGAGTTACCGGACGGTACCATTCGACTAATGAACCTAAATGATAAGAATAAGTGAGTGATATGTAAAGATGGTTGCACGATTAACCTTTTATTTGAATTGATTGTGGAATATGTTGACGCAGTTCATTAGGAAATGCTATCTGATTTGGTTCCTTGTCAAGTTTGTTCACGAATGAAAGGCATTTATCCAATGTTGTTGATGTGGGCTTTGATGAACACGGATCTTTACATGGTAGTTTGTTAATATCTTTAGCAAACGACTTAGCAGCATCGAGAATAGGTCGATAGCCAGTACAACGACAAAGATTTCCATCAAATGCTTCTTCAATATCGTGCATTGTTATTGACGATGGGGAATGATTCGATGAAGTCACCGTTCCATACAACGACATAACAATACCCGGGGTGCAAAATCCACATTGGGAACCATACATTTCAGCTAATCGTGATTGCGCCGGATGGAGATTAGACTTCGCAACAGAGCCTAAACCTTCGACAGTTATCACATGACAACCGTCCACTGAGCAAATCGGCGCAAGGCAAGCATTCACCGTTCGATGTTCAATATAGCCAGATTGTCGATCGATGCACTGGGATATCATCACTGTACAAGCGCCACACCCACCCTCACCACACCCTAGCTTTGATCCTGTCAAATTCAACTCTAGTAGAAAATAATGAACTTAGCGATGATAGCAATCAAATAAAAAGCAATGCAGCCTACTATTTCTAAGGTACCATAAGAGAGTCCAATCAGGTTCTACATGATGTTCGATAATCTGTTTACCATTGACATAAAATAGAAGGTAATCTAATGGTGGAGGCGTAGATTGTTGTATATTTTCTTTAACCATTTTCTTTTGAGTTACACAGTTTGTATTGTGCTCTTCTTTCGGATCTGAATATCTGTATGTATTTGTATGTGAAAGAGATAGCGCCGGTGCGAAAAAGAAAATGTGTAAAATACTGATTTATCAAACAGCAAACAATTGAAGAAGATAAGAAATATTTCGTAGTTTATGTTTTTATTCAACTTGTGATTGTGAAAAGATATCAGTTCAAATCCGACGCTGTAAATGTCTCTCTAAGAAAAATATTTTCTTATTCTGCGTATGTGGATCGATTAAACTAGTCTCGTGCATCCAGGTATTTCTGTATCATACTTTATTCATCGTACAGAAGACATCTATCGTTAAAAAAAAAGAAACGATTATGTAAAAGCTTGAATACTATCTCCGACACGAATTAAAGCGTGTGGATATATTTCGGAAAGATTCAATAAAATACCAAAATTTGCCCTTAAAGTATTTGCTTCTCGCCGTTGTGTTTGTAAACGGGTAAATAGATGACTTTGATTTTTGCCTGTCGATGGGTCAACATTAACGGCCGAACAACGCTGGCATAAACCACTTGTTTCTAATCGAATAATTTGGTTTTCATGGAAGATGAGCATGCGTTTCCATAAATCTTCACTGTATGCTGGACACACTTGTTTTGGACTCTGCCCGTCGACAACTAAATTCGGGCGAAAACGTTCGTGTGTGATATTCTCATAATCAGTCAATTCAGATTTGATTTGTCGAACACTTTCTTCGTGTACAAGAAGAAAAGCGCCTTCGTTCGCTAGAGTCATTTGACTATCAATTGTTCGCCGTGCTAAAGTTGCATATATACCCAACACACGAGTTAGCCATTGTTCAATTTCACCTGAATAAACATTACAAAGAGCTCTGTCCTTTAATTGAACCGATGATTTCACAATTGCTGAATCTAAAAGACACGAATAGGAGTCATCGGTTTTTTTTTCGAAATACTTGAAGCAAACCGCGATGAATATCAATAATAAAAGACGGATGATTACTGGCACTGAGTATTAATTGTTTTTGTTTTAGATCAATATGAGGTTTGATTTGAGATAAACTTGGTAAACGTTTTAATGTTAATGGATTCATATTTTGATCAACAATCATCCATTCTCGATCATAGAGAAAAGCAATCGATGTCAAAGGCCATTCTGTAACTGACATAGGTGCGCAAGATTTTATCGGATAGATGTAAATATGTGTTAAAGTTAAATTAAGATTTTCAGTCAAGAGATTTCCATTCTCTACTGACGGTGGAAATAATGGTGCAATTCCAATGCCTTGTAGAACAATTTGACAGAGAAAGTCAATCCAGATTTGAATATCTTCATATCGGCTCATCCAACCAAGACTTACACGGATACTACCCAGTGGTTGTCGGCCGAAATCGATCACATCTTCGCCATCATGGTTCGTTCCACAGAAAAGTCCACGACAACACTCATGATTCGTTTCAAGCGACCTTCTCGAACCAAGATAACTTTGACTTGCACCTGGTGCACAGAATGTTCCAACACGTAGAGTAATATTATGATCACTGGCGATCCTTTGTATCAAGCGACAAGAAAGAAACTGGCCATGCTTATTATACAGATTAAAATTTAAAATTGGTCCGTATGAATAACCACAGTCTCTCGTTAAATCACCTCTTGCATCATAAAATAAACAAAGTTTCTGTCCATTGGAATAAGCCAATCGAGACATTTCATTTCGACAGTAATCGATTAAACATTGTGTATGTAGAGAAATTGATTTGTAAGTTAATTGAGATGTGATCAACTGAAAACCATGATAAACAGACAGAATACTTGTGAATGGAATCGTTCCATGAATGAAACCATTGATATTGGATTTGTAATCAACACGAGTTTCATCATATGGTGAGACATATTCAACACTTCCACCGCCAAAGTAATGTTCTTTGTTTAAGATTTTTAGTACATCATTTCGAATAATCAATGCACCTAAGCCAGTTGGATAACCAAAGATTTTATAGAATGACAAGACAACAAAATCAACAGGATACGATTTGAGCGAGAACGGTTTTGTTGAGAGATATTTCGCACAATCAACCAATGTTAACCATCGACACGATTTCGATGGTTGATTTTTCACTGGAATTGGAAATTCACTCGAAGAAGCATCTCGTGCAGTAATAAATGGACGCACAAGTTCATTCAATGGCGGTCGCAGTCCATTAAAATTATTCTCTGCTGGACATGCGAATAGACAATAGGATATTGATGTGCTGGTCGATTCTGAGTCTGGCGGTGAATGGCCAACACAATGAAAAGATTCATGAGAGTCAGAGTTCGTTCGTTGATTGTAAATAAACGAAGGATAATCAATAACAGAAAACGAACCACCGTGAAGTTTAGCTTGTTGTCGAATGCCGATGAGACTATTATGACTGTCGATCATATACGCATATTCAGATTTGGATGAAAATGGAAATAACGTAGATAGTAATTGGCACGCATGTGTCGTATTCAATGTGAATACAATCGAATAATCTCGACTGGATGTTTCAAATATTGACAAGATCGATTCGATGCATTCCTGAATTAATAGTAATGTTTTCGAGTCTTCTTGTTCGCTATGAGGATTATTTAAGAATGACGTTCGAAGTTGACGAAAATGAGCATCTAGTTGAGATTGAGTATATAATGTTGTTCCAGCATGATCGAGATAGACTCGATCGGTAGGTAAACGCGATAAAAACTCGTTTTGATAGATCTCATCGATCGTTCCATTGTAACCATCTGATCAAAAGAAATAAACATCAATCAATGCGAAATCAAAACACGAAAACTGTGTGTACAAACATGCGGGATGATTTGCAAGAAACGTTTGCTTATCGAGTGTCATATGTGTCGACATCGTATGAAGTTTAACTTTACTTATCTTTCTCCTTCTATAATGTGATAGCAGATCTACCTTTTACGCTTATTTATCTCGTTCGAAGTGACGAACGATAAGAAAAATACATGAGAAAGTGATTTTTATCGATGATTCATGAATCATTATTGAAAATATTGACATACAGAGGACACTATCATCGAAGACGCTATTGAAAAGGTCCTTGGAAACATGTGTGTTTGTTGGCTATCTACACCCGTTGGTATTGATATAAGCTTTGTTAACTAAGTACTGAGGCTTTGCTCGGCAATTGAGCACGTTCATCATTTGCCCGCAAGTTCAGTCCTAATGAAGTTTTAAAGAATTAATATCACATTGACTAAACTAGTTATTATATAGAAGCGTATTTCATGATAATCATGATCATTAGAAGATGAAAACTGACATTTATCTTGATAATCTACTTCGACAATTAATTTCATTTGTTTGATATTAATAACTTGAAATTATCGATGTAACTAGAAATAAATCGGTATTAATAAAGCCATCAACACGACACAGAACATGTCAATGAGAACCAATCGCAACAATCTTTGCTTTTAGAAATATTTTCTCATGTTTCAGAATTTTCATTTGTTAAATTTGACCTGCGGGATCAGGTTATTTAATATTGCATTTATAAGCACAAATTTTCCAGACATCACAATTCATAATTGTACACTTTAGAAGGTAATCCTTGATGTAAGTTTTATGCATCACTTCTGCGCGATGAGCATGTTTAAGTTGGCACTTTGTTCTATATTTCTTATCTATGTGTCAAATAATTATAAGATTTAAAGGACAACGTCAGCGGTCGTTTACTCTTCAGATAGGAAAGGAAGTCATTTCATTGGTTAGTTCATTGTTTCTTGATAACTTTAAACAAAGAAACGCTAATAGCCATATGATATAAGGAAGTTGAATAGGAAATATGACATTTTTCTTTCTTTCTTTTTTTCTTCGCAGCACAATTACCGTTGTATGTTGTACTTACAGCGTTTATCCGATCAACTATTATGATGAATTTACATATGAGAAAAGCTTCTTTTCTCCCGTAGTGTTATATCGGAGGAAAAGCGCCTTTTCTTCAATGCTACTGACAGGTGAATATATAATGAATGCTCGTGAGTTTTCTTATTAAAGACATCGTTGATTACATTCTCGACATATGAAATCCCGTCTTGAGTTGCTCCAGTAATGATTAATGTTTTATAAATGAAATAGTCGCAGTATCTCGTAGTATTACAATCAGTTATTCATATTTCTCTTCTGCGCTTCTGATATGCAAACTTCATGGAACACTAATTACAGAGTAGAAAGTCGATGTTCAAGGTAAGTACTGGGCGACTTATTTTTAAACATAATAACAAGAACTTATCTGTGTCTGCTGTTAAACGAAAAGTGAATATGAACTTTATGGATTTATTTGATTGGTTTTCTGCTAGTGTTACCTGTGTCAGCGCATAGTATTGATTTCTATCCACGAAAAAAGTCTTCTTATCGCCTATTTCTTGTTGAATATTGCTAGAAACATGTCATGAGAATTTTGTCTTTCTTAAGCGTCCTCTACCGTTGCACACAAATCTCTAAATATATATCTATTGGTAGGAAAAGATCTACCAATGAAAAATGTTGTCCTTGTTGACCTTCAAAGGAAAGTCAGTCAAGTAATTCCAAAGAAAAAAAGGTAGAGAAGAGAATTAAAGTAAGTAATTATGTTGACAAGTGCTTACATTGATCATACTTTGTTAAAACCCGAAGCGACGTTAAAGCAAATTGATCAACTATGTGCAGAGGCAACCGAACATAAATTTGCAACAGTTTGTATCCAGCCTTGTCATGTGAAGTATGCTGCCGACAAGTATTCGGTACGTGTTTGTACCGTCATTGGATTTCCTCTGGGAGTAACAAGTACGCAAACAAAGATATTTGAATGTCAACAAGCTTTAAGCGATGGTGCCCAAGAGATCGACATGGTTATTAATATTGGCAAAGTCAAAGACGGCAATTTCGAATACGTACAGAATGAAATCGAACAATTGGCTAAACTGGTTCATTCATCCGGTGAAAACAAGCTTTTAAAAGTTATTATCGAAACATGCTTGTTGAATGAAGTTGAAAAGCAGAAGCTATGTCAAATCGTTGGCGATGCCGGTGCGGATTTTATAAAAACTTCAACGGGATTTTCAACCGGCGGTGCGACGTTGGATGACATTAAATTATTACGGCAATATTCACCGAAGCATGTGCAAGTCAAAGCATCTGGTGGTATACGAGACAGTAGTTTTGCGAAGGAGCTGATTCAAGCCGGTGCCACGCGTCTTGGAACATCATCTGGCGTTGCTTTGATGAAAGACATTCCTACAACATCGAATTATTAGAAACAAAACGAATATTGCATTGCTTTTTTTTTCCTCGCAATGATTTGGGAACAAAGCTTTTTCTAATTGTGATTCGCTTTTTTTAGATAGTCCCTATTGATTTTTCTGCTCAACTGATGAATTAAACTAATGTCGGAATCAAGTAATAAAGAGTTTTTAACGTAGAAGACGCATTAATCTACCGATCGGTCTCGTCTTTTTAATAGGTTTTAGTTATGGTGATAACGGAGCGTTCTCCCCACCGATGGATGTTGGGAGCCAACTTCAAAACGGAACTATACAGATTACAAGTGGCAACTCGAATTATTCGAGTGGGTCGGGTGGGGATTCGCCTTCATCATTGAGTCCAGGTAGAGAATTATGCTTTGTGAAGTAAAAAAGTCTTTTCTTGTTTTTCCGGATTGTAGTGCCGATGTCATCCGGCGGACAATTTGGAGGCATTGGTGGTAATTCAAATTCGTCAACAAGTTCGACACCAACGGCTACATCAAGTGCTGGAATGAATTTAAATCCTGCATCTAAATATGCTTGCGCTATTTGCGGTGATAAGGCATCAGGCAAGCATTACGGTGTGCATAGGTATGTTAATTTTGTATGAAGAAAACCATTCAACCGCAAATAATTCATTCTTCGATACTTAGCTGTGAAGGCTGCAAAGGATTTTTTAAACGTACTGTTCGAAAGGATTTAACATATACATGCCGAGATAATCGCGAGTGTATCATTGATAAACGACAACGTAATCGATGTCAATATTGTCGCTATCAAAAATGCGTCAATGTTGGCATGAAAAAAGAAGGTAAGATGATGTTTTGACATCAGAACTATTTTCTATGCGTTTCTTATTCAGCTGTTCAAGAAGAACGACAAAAATCGGGTATGAGTGGCGACGGTGATTCACCATCGTCACCAAATGCAAGCCTTAGTAGCAGTACAAATACGAATACGGGTTTTGGCTCTTCGAGTTCCCATTCTGATGACGAAATGTTAATTGAAAAATTGATTGCTGCCGAATTATCTGTCGAACCGAAAATAGAATCATTTCATGAAGAAGACTGTTCATATGATCGGCTCTTGTCAACAACCAATTCTCAACTAGCACAATTAACTGATTGGGCCAAACGTGTGCCTCATTTTTCTACCTTATCACTTGATGACCAAGTGGCATTAGTCAGGGCTTCCTGGAGAGATATCCTCTGCTGTTCGCTTGCGTACAGATCTATCATGGCGCCAGATTGTGGCTTGATCCTTTCGGTTTGTTATTTCATATGCAATCGTTCTCCAACTATATATTATTTATATAGGATGGTTCTTACGTTCGACCACATACAGCTGTCGACCAATCTCTTCAATTTTTCATCACACGCCTTTATCATGATGTTGTCACGATTATGCGTGAACTGAACGTCGATAAAGTCGAAATAACGTGCATCAAGGCTATATTTCTTTTTGATCCAGGTTTGCTCTGAGAAAGTTAATATAAGCTATAAATAAATGTTCGTACGTTTTAGACGCCAAAGATGTCGTCGACACGGGCCGTGTATCAGAACTACGCGAAAAAGTGTGTATGTCTTTAGCAACATACTGTAAGAAGGTTCATAGTGATGATGTGGCGCGTTTTGCTAAATTACTTCTTCGAATGCCACCGATACGTGGTTGGTGCATTAAGGGTATTGAAAATTTATTTTTCGCTGGAGCAGCTCGATCAGCCGATTCCGAAATCATCCACATGATCCGCAATCGCCAACTTTAAGGCAGATGGAAACGCTATTTTGCAGACGCTGTACATAAAATTTGCTCTCTTTCGAAGTCTTCTCATCAGTTGTGAAAAAGTCATTAGTCATAAAAGGTTTGAATAGATGAAGAAAGATGGACAACTGACTTTCTTTTTATTTTGTTCATTTCCTTTTCCGTAACTATATAAACTTATATACATAAATATACATATTGTATTGTCATTGTTGTTCGTTTTCTTCTTGTTGCGTTTGTCTCTCTTTCTGTGATATCTTTCTTGATTGTTTAACTCAAGCATATGGAAACTCGATGGAAAATTTCGTCCTCATTTGGTTTTTTTTTCGTTGATTTGTTTGGCTTTCTTTTCTTGCCGGTTTATTCTCTCCTAGTTCTAATTGGTTCACTTCTGTGGTTTTTTTTCTCAATAGTCTTTTGTTGTGCATCATCTTTATTGAAACTCGTTTGTACTCTCTTTTTTCTCTGAAAAATACATATGTTTCTGTGAGAGTGTTTCTATATTCGTATACATATTTTCACACCCATATATGACCGCTGATCACGGCAACATATGTTCAAATATCCATTTGGAATATGTAGAGAGGCGAGTGTAAACACCGGCTGAGCCTTGTTTAGAACATCCGGAGGAGCCGAACGAAACTTAACCTACAGCATACCTTAAAATATGTATAATGATCTTAGTTCTTGTTCTACAAAACAGATAAGCATACCTGACCAAGCTAAATCCTTTGTCAGTTTGACATATCATCGAAAAAACTTTACACGAGCTTTGAATATTTGATTAATGTTCGTTCTATGTGGAAAATATCATTCCTTATTTTTGCTATTTACTCCATAAATCACAATGAATGCGCATATTATTGCATCTCAATAAAGTTTATATTTGTTTTTCGTAAAAACACTATCTGATACATCCCATCGATGTTTGCGTTGGATCAACAAAGGACCACCAGAATTTCCTTGGCATGAATCTGTTTTGAAATCGTTTGACGAAGAAATGTCCCGTTCGATAGTCTTTTGTTTATATAACTCCAACCGATGATTTCTACTTGATCATTCAATTGAGCATCTGACACATGAAGAATATCTGATACAAGACATAGATATCGAATAAAAGCTGTTTCGTGCACTGAACGTGAAAGACGTAGAATTGCTAAATCATGTTGACAAGTTTTCAATGAACGAATTCGATAGTTCGGATGATTGAATATATGTTGAACAGAACGTTTTTCAACAATACCTTGATTCATTTCATTTCCACGCTCGTCTAACTTATGTACATCGAACCACAAAGTAAATTCCCGAGTGTCTCCGACGTATGTACAATGCGCAGCTATTAGAACACTCAATGCATCGATTAAACTTCCACCATACCAACCTTGCGTGCCAATTTGTACATAAACAATATAAGGCCAAGAATTTCTCACAGCTATTTCACCATTTATTATACGATCTGTAGAGATATTTGGTTGAATGTATGATTCGCCACATCTGACTGAACAATCTCGACTGCATGTGTCCAATTGGCATAGACATGACTGGTTTATTGCTAGAACAATAAATAGCTTGATTGATACAAATCTGGTTAGAACATCGAATATCGACTAGGACTGAAAAATGATCATATTCGATGAGTAAAAGCAAACAGGTTTACCATGTTTACAATCAGTGCCGATAACATTATCTGGCCAAATACATTTTGTCTGTCCTTTAGCTAGGGTTTGATATAGACCGCTGCATTTCTACATCTTACTCGACGTGTTTGACAAGGATCGATTGATGAAGATAACACTAATTTTTTTAAAAAGAACATATTCGTTTTGTTCGAAATAATTGCACAGGCTTTGCCGAGCTGCTGCATTCGTATTTTCGTTATTCGATGTGTAAACAAATTGAATTCGTGATTCCGGTTCGATTTGAAAGCATCTCTCATCGTTAAACAACCGAGATAATACTGGCGATTGAATATAAAGTTAACCATGTACATCCAAACGAATAATTGCATTTGCATTAAGAGATTTCAATTTGACTGCATCCGAACCAGATGTTGGTTATATCACGATAGCTTTCAATAGACTAACATTCACAGGTGCATACACAATTGTATTATTTTCAAATAGTTTTAATTTAGTTGAATACAACCGCTTATTCATTTCAATCGTTGTGATACAATTAATGAGAATTATTGCGACGATCCACATTATTTGAATTCGTCGATATACTAAACTGGATTGTCTTCTCATCGATTCCTATTCTTTTGACGAACATATGTTTTTACAACTGATACTTTTTCAGAGACATGGTAACGAACGTGCTGTTATGTGTTTATATTTTGTTACAATCAATGTTTATTCGCAAGGAAAATCTATGGTAATGGCCAGCAGTTCTTCTTCGCCTGAGCAATATAATCGATTAATGCAATTGTGCATTCTGTCGCTCGATATTCAGGCAATGCATAGTCTTTCATCAGCCATAGACGAAACTCTTCGTCATTCGATCGGAATGTATGAGCAAATTCTCTTAATAAATCTTCGGCTTTTGTCATTCGTTTCGTTTTTTGAAGTTTTTCAGAAGTATGCATGCCTATACCTGGTATTTTATCCAAGATCTGATCTCCTATCGGTTTGGACAGCATTCGAGCGAATTTATTTGACCGAAGATCGCATGGATCAAATTTCGATGGAGATTTTGACATGAGTAAATTAAGAAATAAATTAGTAAAAATAAGCGCGTGTTGCATTCAGCTAGAAATCGATTGATTAGTTTATTTGAAACTCTCAAGAATGTTCATTTCATCTTGTACAAGAGAAAATTCTTGTAAAAGAAAAAGAAATACAAGTCTTTTAAGCACATTTCCATACTATGATGGCCGTTGTACCACCAAAGAACATATATAAAAGTGATTTGACTTGATGTTCAATGAAAAATCTAAATAAACAAGAATTATTCCTCAAATGCCTCGTGAATCTATCTTGTTTACAACTCACCCATATCCTTCGCCGACAATGCACTGCCAAGTGGGCCCAAATTTCTTATCCTAGAAACAAAATCTCTCTCAATCAAATCTCAAACATTTCCTTTCCTTTTTCAGACTAACCATTGTCTCTTTGATCATGCGTGCAGCGTTCTAAAAATAAATCACAATGATCACCAATGTAAACATGTCCGTATTCATCAAACAAACTTCGTTGTTTTGTGAAAACTTTTCACATGCTGTCACACACAATTCCATACATTCGGTTTTCACTTCTTCGTTCATATCACTCGTCTAAACAGATACTTATACTATGCGAACATACGTTCAGTCTATCATACACGAATGAGTGGATAGGTGTGTCGTTTTGTTTCTTCTTTTTGTTGAGTTTCTCCATCAGCAGCGTCTGTAGCCATTGTCTAACTTGAATATGAAATAATCTTAGAAATAACCATTTTTTCTACACGACGATTTCTATGACAACTTCCTTTCGAATTAAAACCGACCGCGAGTAAGAACGAGTCTGGAGTAGACGACATCTATTCAAGACTTTATTTGTTCTCTTTCGAACAAATCATTTGTTCGCTTTGGTTTCATTCATTCATTCATTTATTTGAAATAAAAGGAAAGATTATTATCATTTTGATTTTTCTCTTGTTGACAAACAAAGACGAAGATTCATTGGAATTTTCAAACGAAAGAATGCCTACGAATTCGTCAGAGTATATTGAAAAACCTGCGTTGAAATCGAAAGCAAAATCTTTTCATCTCTCATCTAGAATCAACTGGTCGGAAATGCCTTCCCCACTGCCAACAAATTTATTCGAGAAATACACACATCAATCATGCCCTCCACCTATTCAATCTTTAGGTATTGATGAAGTACTCTGGTCACAAAGTCGTTCATTGGCATTAAATCTTCGTAAACAGGGTTGTATTGATCCAATATCAATCTTATACACATCATTCAAACGTTACTATTCACCAACGATAAGCTTACATTACTTTACACGATGGTTAGTCTTAAATGATGAGAATAAACGAGATTTTCCTGTCAATTCCTTACAATATTCGACATACCACTCAGCAACTCAGCTATGCAAATTGTCACCTACAACGAAACCATTGGAATTTACTCAGTCACTAGACAGTATCGAACAAGTCTGGTTTCTTTTCTCAATTTCCATGCTCGTGCCGATCAGTGGCTCAACATTAATCCCAGAAATTTCAACATTGGACAACGATGTCACACGTGTGTCTATCAATACCAAGAGAACGACAGCATCTCGTTTGCACTGCATTTTCGCCATGACACCCAGTGGAAAGTACTCGAATCAAATGATCATTTACAAGCCAGGACGGCATATGAAAGTCAATACAGCATCATCACCATGTACACGAATTATTGAATCAAATAATGGAGATTTAACATGTGAACATATTCAACAGTGGTTGGACGAATTTCTTTCATCGTCACAACTAATCAAGAATAGGTAAAACTTTGTTTAATTATTGAAAATTCCCAAAGATTTTCTGTTTGTTTTCAAGTGCCTTGATCATCGATCCACGTACAACTCTTATCACATTAGACTTTCAACGAGCATGTGAAAATGCCAGTGTGCAATTGATGACAACCGATGTCGATGCATACAATACATATGTCTTAGTACCAATTTTTACTTTATTCGATAAACTATGGTCGAGAGCGAATCGCATCAACAAAATGTTCTTGAGATCAGCTGCAAATCTGCAATATATCGTTTATCTCTTGTGGTTCACACTTCGAACACTCAAACAGGACGATCAGTTATGCAAATTATTCAGTCAAACGATTTTATGGAAAACAAATGATCAAGCATATGTACAATCGCTACAACCATCGGTGCAAAACTCTTTGCCTAAAAAGAAAAAGAAGAAGATCTTTACAAAAGCAGGCAAGACCTTTGTAACATGAGCACTTTCGTTCACTTGATGTCTCTGCCATCTAGGTAGCAAAGCAAAACTATCCCCAGTAACAACATCAACAGCAAACAACATGATGTCTGATCCACCTGTGGATTGTAAACCAGAGGAAATCCTCTCCTACATCATCAATCGACGTATCTCCATATCACGTGCAAGCAAACATCTTGGTGGAATGAAATTAGATTACTTCAAATATTGTTTGTCATACAAAATGGATTCCTCGTGCATAACTGGTGCTCATCTCGTGCAGCTGAATACGTTTATGCAATCGAAATCGACTATCGATTGGCTACGTCATTTGAAATCGTTATATTTTTGGCCGTGCACTAAACAACTGTTTCTTCGAGAGATTTACCAGCTAACTGGTATATTTACACGTAAGCGTTCGATGAATATCTGTGGAAGCAACAATATGGGTTCAATCCGAAGTTGTGATCAGCAATCGCCGGGAATATTCTGGCGAGCTTTCGAAGATATCCACCGAATTCAATTGGACAACGAATCGATTATTGATGATAAACAATGGCATGAAGATTTCGAGCAATACCTATTCAATAAAGATATCGATTGCGAAAAAGTAAAGTGTTCTTTGATTAGAACTAAATCGAACTTTCACTATTTTAGGCTCAATTATGGACAATTGATACATTTGAATTTTCTCTAACCAAAAAATCGACTATATTACAATTACCAGAGTGGAATGAATTACGTCCAATGAATCTAACACCTAAAGTATCTGTTATTTATGCTTTTTCCAATGACGGACAATCAACTGATCCATTCTTCATCTTTCCAAATTCACTTCGTGACGAAACTCTCACTGATGAACGAAATGCTTACAACGAACTAGGTCATTTAACACCTCAAATCTTTCAAATCTGGATTGAAAAGTGTTTCCTTAGTCAATCGCCGAATACAACGAAAGTTCTCATATTTTGTTCACGATTACCCATACTTTCGTCAAAAACCTTAGCATTTCTCGAACAGAATCATACCTTTCCATTCGGATATCCATTTACACGTACATTACCATTTCGTTATCTGTTTGAACGTCGTGTACGTAACAATCGTTCGACTAATTTAATCAGTGAACTATGGAAAAAGAAATTATTAGATGAACAACGTACACATGTATTAAAAGGTTCAAATTGTACAGTTAAGAATATCAAAGATATTTTCGAACAGATTTGGCCTGTATTAATCAATGAAAAGCGTGATGATGACGATGAAAATAAAACATTCCAAGAGAAATGTTTACAAGCATTCCAACAGGCAAACATTCAATTGGTTATCAATCGCAAAGATCAATTGATGACGAAGAGACTCGAAGTGAATAAGAAGAAAATTTACGAATGGAACATGAAATCGGACGAATATGTTCAACAATTGAATGATTTACTGAATGAAATTAATCGGATGAAAGAACATGTCAATTCAACCCAAATTCTCAAAATTAAAAATAATGATGGTAAACAGTTCATTTCATTTTATCGACTTTGGTGAGATTTTTCTCGTTTATTTAGCATCGATGGTGGATGAAATGACTGAAACCAACGAATTAACGTCCACTGAACAAATGCAAGTTGCGGATGATGCTGAAACTTCAAATACGGATGCAACTGTACAGCTAGCAACTGATAAACGACCAAGTGATGAAAATGACGAGCCGCATGCATCGAAACGCCTTCGCTCATCGTGTTTACATCCAAATACTCTATCACCCACAACGATACATTCTACTCAATGGACTCCACCATCCAAACAATCCTTACTACTGATGCAATCTCAATCCTTATCATTATTTCAATTTGCTCTCTCACTCGTACAAACAATCGTAACTTCATCCGAACATTACCTTACAGATGAACATCATCAATGGCTCCTCGCGACAATTAAACAATATGATAGTAGCTGCAATAATGATAGATTGGAATTTATCATTCAAATAGCTTGTATGGTGACAAAAACCAGTCTAGTCAGATAACTGATCTTTTCTTCTCTTGATATAACCTCTTTTTGCTATGTATGTATGTATGTTGATTGGAAGTAATAGTCTTTATTTTAATACCTTGGTCAGATACACTTTCGACCTAGTTTTGAAAAAAAGATTCTATTGAAACAAAAGAGAATTGTTGAATAAAATGAATTGTGATTCTAGATGTTTTAATCGCTTCATTGAACGGAAAAGGATCAAGTGTGATATCGATGGCTTAAAGATTTAGTCTTCTTGCGAGTAAGATATGATTTAATCAATACGATTTTATATACAAAGAATGTGATTTATGTCAGATTTTTAGTCTTTTTTAAACTCCGTACAATATTTTTGATTCATGATATTATCTCATCAATCGTGTCTTACTTTTTACTGCTTTGCAATTTATTTGTACTTACATATATTTGGCAAACTGTGATCCCCGTACAAGTTTGTGTTTGGAACAACGCGACTCACGCATTCTTGACAGGTCATTTCTTCCAACATGCTACCGAAAATGAGTGATCCAAGTAATCATAATATACCTTCACCAATATCCGTATCGTCATCAGCATCATCATCGAATGGTGGAATCAAAATTCGAATCAAACTATCGGCGACTTCATTGGCAAAACGACGGTCTCAACGACGTCGGATGGTAAGATCGAAAGAAATTTCTACTGAATCTTTTCGATTAATCTTTTCTCCTAGAACCCTCAGCCACCTATGCGAACGAGCTCGTTAACAACTACGATTCTTCATACCAACAGCCATGTAAACAACCCTATATTTGATAGCAACAATGACCAACAAATTGAAAAATATTCTCCGAACAATCTCGTTTTCACGACGACATCAAAAGCAAATACCAAATCATCATACTGGACAGTAACTGACCGAGAACCTGAATGGTACAAACTAGGAATGCCTGCGAATCTATCGGTATCGGACACTGTCAAGCAGATGGCATCATACAGGGAAATATCGACAACATCAGAGCGGAATATATCCAAATCGAATCAGAATGATCAAATCGGTCAACCAATGTATGTGTATTATCTGATCTTGTTGATAATTTATGAGATTCTTTTTGCAGAGATACAACACAATTGATTATGAAGGCAGTCATGCATGAATTAGATTATGATATTGATGATAATGATTTGAAATTTCTTCGCGAACTCAATAGTCAACGTAGGAAGATTCTTTTTTTCCTTAGCTTGATTTCATCGATTTTTCTTTCTAGGAAAACGGCAAATAACCGAAGAAGAATTTGAAAACGCAATAATTATCTTAGAATTCTCCACTGCTGAAAAAATTCGTTCGTATTTAAAGCAAAAATCGTGTGAAAACGATGATATTGTCTGTGATATATGTCTATCGCCCGATGCTGACGAAGGAAATGAAATGGTATTCTGTGAACGTTGTAATTGTTGTGTTCACCAGAATTGCTATGGGATTCCACTTGTGCCAAGTGGCACATGGCTCTGTCGGCCATGTTCGATTCTACGGCGGCCATCTTGTATTCTTTGTTCCAAGTAAATTATACCGGAATTCAGTTTCATCTTACTTTTTTTTTCTTGTTTGAAGACTTGGCGGACCAATGAAATGTACTGCTAGCGGAACAATTTGGTGTCATTTGACATGTGCACTTTGGTTACCTGAGCTGAAATTTGTCGATTATGTAACCATGGTAAGATGAACAAATGATATTCATCGAAGGAAGATTAATTGTGCTTTGTTTCTTTAACTAGGAACCAGTTTTGCATCTAGATAAGATTTCTCATGCACGTTGGTCACTTCGTTGTGTCGTTTGTTCGACATTAGACGGTGCATGTGTGCAGTGTGCGCATAAAAATTGTCGGACACCTTTTCATGTATGTATTTTCCCTTGTGAAGTATAATCAATCGAAGGCATAATCAACTGTAGAAGACACTTTTATAGTTTCTTGATGAACTTTTCATGAAAGAAAATGAGTTCAATCTCCTGAGTCTAACGAAGCCTGATGAATGCGAAAAGAAATGCTGCAATAGACATGAAACTTTTTTCTTTCTTATATATGAAACAGAATTGAAGTTGATATTCGGCTTTATAATATTATTGTTTCTATGTTAAGGTAACTTGTGGCCTTGCCGCAGGTTATTTTCTCGATATTCAACAAACGACTTCAAAAGAATCAACATCAGTGCGTTCACAATTTAACGCTTACTGTTTCAAACATTCAGAAGAAGCGCGAAAACGTTCCGAGCAAGATCCATTGACGTATTCCTCTCAAAAGAGTATCGAAGATGATTCCTCCTGTTCATCATCCTCGTCGTCCTCGTCACCATCCTCATTAACTCCTCTAACTGTCTATCGACGTGACCAACTACGAACTGAACAATGGATCAACGAATGTTACAAAAACTTTTCAACATTCATCTCTTCGTCTTATCTGCATGAAGAATCTTCGCAGGATTACGATGAAAATCTTTCGAAAAGGATCTATGAATACTGGATCAATAAGCGACAATTCAATCGAACAATGCCGCTAATCAAACGGATTGACTTCGTTCTTGAACAGCGTGAAAATGCCGAACTGTTGATCGCCCAAATCAATACATGTCTTAAAGCAAGGCAGACTATACGTGACGTAAGTGCATATTATTCAGTAGAAGAAAACAGGTGAATAAACAAGACCGTTACGCTTGATTTTTTTTCTTAATAATAATCATCAATCAAATTAACTAAACGATTTTTTTTCGTTGAGAATAGATTCAACACGAAAGGCAAAATAGGAAAATAAGATTTTGTAATTGACTTGTTCCACAAACCCCTTGTTACAAAAGTTATTCGAATCAAATACTATGCACGTCGAAATCAACATCAGATAGAAAGCATATCATCATTGTTGACAAGTTCTTGAGTTTCGAATATTAACATCAAGATCAGCATGAACATTGATTATCAGAGAGAGAAAAAACGATTGAGTTTTATTAACAACTGTCGATGAAGTGAGAGAGTAAAAATGTAAACGCTCAAATCTTTTGTTTGTGTTCGCGCTTTTGGTAAACTTCAGATAGAAGTTGTTGACGTCTGAGGGCAAAAAAACTGTCAACAAGGCCAGTTTTGTTATTTCAATGTTGTAATCATTTCTTTGATTGTTTCGATTTGAATATTTAGCTTCAAAATCAATGTAAAACAGTCTTAGATTCCCATCCATCATCAACAATTCTCGCTCAACGCTTCGAATCATTAAAAAAAACTTTCTCATCCTCAAGTCCTTCTCATCGACAACGCTGTCGACGTCGTCACCGTCAATCATCATCAACGTCATCTACATTTCATGGTGAAAATGACCATGGAAATGTAAATGAGTTGAAAGCAGTTAAACGACGTCGTCGGAAACTTTTTTATTCAACCGAACAATATCAAACAATTGTCAACGCTAAACGATGTCGAGTTTCATTAGAATCAACCTATCGACATAGTTTACAATTAAACACGACGTATCTAATTCGAACACTGAACGATGGACAAATGATTTTATTACCGAAAGAACTTCTCGAACGAATCTCAGATAGAAGCATTTTGTCATCAACAGATAATTCGCAAGTATCTGATGATGGCGAAGAGTTTGAAGCATCCACAAAGCCTTCACTATTTCAATCGAGCAAAACGTCGTATGCATCTCACGGAAACGTTGTCACATGTGTCACTGGATCTTTTAATTAATTGTCTTTAACTTTCACTTGTTTTCGTTCTTTCTCGAATTGTTATTTTATTCGATACCAAATATAAATAGAAAAAAAAGAAACACTACAAGGAAACAGATTGAATTCGGTTTCTCTCTCTCTCCCTACATGACTAGGGCCCGAAGGCAAGAACATTGATTGTAATGATAATATATGGATCTTTTTCTTTTTCTTCACTTTCGCTATTCTGGTTGACACGAAGAATATAGAAAAAAATATGTATATATATATATATAGATGCAAGTATGTAAAGAATAAAAAAGAGGATCGATAGGAAAATGCTAGGCACAAAGCTTACAATGGTATGCAAGGCAGCTCATACAGAATTCAAAAAATCGAAGCGAAAGGAAGGAAAAAATGACGAGAAAGGCGACAAATGCATAGAAAGAGGCATGCAAAAAATCAAGCTTGTTCTCTGTTTTTTTTTCCTTCTCATTCCTTCCCTATTGCGCTCTCTCTTTTACGCTTTCTCTTTTTATATTCGAAGAGTGAAAAAAATTGGTAGTTTACCAACCATTCTCATAGGTTGTCATCGTTGTGTTACTTTCTTCTATTTCTTTTTTTTCTGAAAAGAAAGGAGAGGAACGAGACGTACTAGTAATACCGGTGTTGCTTTTCTAAGCGATTCATTTACTTGCTTTGCAGATATTGAAAGACAAGCGATCAATCTCCATGATTTGGTCGACCATACTTGCGGTTTTTATCGGTAAGATTAATTTCACTTTGTTTTTTTCAAGGTTATATTCATATTTTCTTCATTCGTTATCGTTTCGTTGTCGACTATTTAGCCTTGACAAATACACAACTAGTGTCAACACAAACGAAATCTCCAAGGGCAAAACCTAATCTATTCGATCCTGTTCTCTCCGCTGATGCTTATGCTGGTCATCTGAAAGAAAACGAACGGATCGTTCAGCTTCAGCCCCGTCTCGCGGCGTCTGACGCTGATTCAAGTAAAACTGTGAATGGTGTGTTGACCGATTTTTTTTTCTTATTCTTTTTCGATTTTTGTCAAGTGTTTATTTACTTTAATCTGCGTTTGCTATTTGCTTTAGGTAAAATATGTGGTTATGAATTATCATTACACAAACATGATGATATTCTCGCCGAAGCAACGCCCAGCATTCCATTCACTGTTGAACTGATCGATAATCAGCCTGTCATACAACTGAAATCTACTGCTGATCCACTCGATTGTGAAATAAAACAAACGCATCGTTTGTTTGTTCGTGCTTACGACTGCGCACCGACAGAAAAACGTCGTTATTCAGAAAGGTAGATAGTCAGAAATACTTTAGCTTTTCAATGAGGTACTCTCACCTCCGAGGAAATTGTTGGATCGTTTGATCGAACAAGAACAAAAGAATATTGAGACGAAAATAAACACACGAGACAAAGAACTTCCTAATCTATCTTCTGCTAACATTTAGATCAACATTAACAATAACTGTCGATGATGTGAATGAATATGCACCGGTATTTACACATAATAATTATTTATTCAAGTTACATCAAGATGAAACGTGTGATGCCTCGTCGTGTCGCGTAAGTTTCAAAAGAAAGCAAGATCTTATAATTGCCGAGGTGAAGTTTGCTAAATATAGAATCGAAAATTAGTGAGACGTCTTTTATATTGGAGCTCCACCTTACAGGGAAAAGATTAAAGGAGATGTGAATAAGACATGTTTTGAAGAGAAAAGCTAAGCGTATCAGCCAAGGTTGTTTTTTTATTTATAACTCCACATTCGATGTGAAGAATGTGTTTTTTTTGTGGTGCTCTAGGTTGAAGCTGTTGATGATGATTGCGCCAATCCTGATCATCGAGTTTGTGGTTATGAAATCGTTACACCGAATGTTCCATTCGCCATCGATTCGAATGGTTCGATATCAATTACAAAACATTTAGATAACAGTCAATACGAATTCGATGTCATTGCTATTGATTGTTTTCCTGCGAGTGATAATACGAGAAAAGTCAGTCAACCAGCTCGAGTGACTTTCAAAATCATCAAAACATGCCAACCGAATATCAATGGTACGAAGCAAAATCGATCAGAAGAAAAAAAGAACATCTTCGCATTCCTTTCTTTCTAGACAACGCACCATCGGAATTGATTGTTCAATCGGATCACATTCATCTCTTCGACAGTGTCAATGTGAACACATGTTCCGAGTCATGCAATGTCGAAGATATTGTTGGTACCGTTGAATTGTACAGTAATGGATTAGATAGCGGTTGCAACCTTCAACAATGCTGTATGTGTTTTCAAAAGAATCGAAGATGTGAAAAGCATGAAATATTCTTTTTTAGCATCGATCGATCGTGAATATATCTTATTAGAAAAAGATAGTCAGGCGACTGGAATGCCTTCGTCAAAAATAATGACCTTTAATGGTTATAATCAAGCATTAATTGTTAATCATTCACAATTTTCAGGCCATTTAAATAACGAATTTACAATTCAGATGTGGATGAAACATACTCATGATGGTAATAATAACACCAACAATGAAAAGGAGCATATTTTCTGTAAAAGTGATGAAAAATGTGAGTTGAATTGACTTATTGCAATCCAATGTTAATTGGAATTGAATTTATGCGTTATTTTAGTAAAAAACCGTCATCATGCAGCATTATTTATTCAAAATAACTATTTGAAATTATTGATTCGTAAGGAGCCATTATCAGGAAAAACATCAACCAAATACCCATCGGAATGGATATGGAAAGTTCCCGAAATCAACGATAATCAATGGCATTCGTATAAATTATTTGTGCATTATCCAGAGAAGGTAATCAAATCCGTTTCTTTTCTTTATCAGAAGGAATTTGATTTGGTATTTTTCTAATTCAAGGTCGATCTATACATTGACGATCGTCTAGTTGTCCCAACGAAAGATTCATTTCGAATTGTGGAGGATATTCCATTAAGTGAAATACCTGGC